>JAJMKR010000081.1:0-89235 GCA_030563945.1 Geotrichum australiense | reverse complement strand
TTTCTTTCTCCCTTACCATCCACTCACTCACTCACCCACTCCTACTCTACTACTCCCTTTCCAGAATTACAAATTAAATTAAATAAAAACAAATCCAACTTCCCACTCAACCTTTGCCCAATTTTGTTACCGCACATTCGCCAGAAATTAATTCAATTTAATATCTAATAAAAACGTGTTTCGATCTTCAAAGCACATAACGATCTAAAGTAGTTAGCTACTAGCATTTTTCCTCTTTTTTTTTCTTACTACTTTCAACGCCTTTTATATTTACATCTTACGCGTTTTAAAAAATATCACTTGTTTGGGTATTCAAAAAAACACGCTTAAGCTTTCAAGTTCTACGTCACAATCATTCAAAAGACCATGATCCAATCTCAACAATATTCGCCATTCATTCAAAGACCTGTTTCGCCTTCAATAGCTCATAACATACACGCAAATATGAACAATATACAACAGCAACAACAACAGCAGCATCAACAACAACAAGCCCAAGCCCAAGCTCAGGCGCAGGCTCAAGCACAGGCTCAAGCACACCAGCAGCAGCAACAGAAAATACAACAACAAAATCAACAGATTCAGCAGAATCAGCAGCAACAGAATCAACAACAACAACAACAACAACAACAATCGCTACCACAATCCCAGCAACAACAGCAGCAGCAGCAACAACAACAAACACAACCTTCTCCATTTGAAGCAGCACAATTCGGAAATGTTTTCACAAGCACTTTGAACAATTCCGATAACGCGTCGCCAAATACTTCTCCACCAAACTATGGCGTGAAACAACCATCACTCTCATCGACTAATCTGTCAACTCTAAATGGCGTTAACAGTCAACTTTCTCATTCTGCATCTGCTTCTTCATTTTTTCCCGCGGGCTCTTTCCCTTTTTCAAACCAATACACCAATCAAAATGGCGCCCCTGCTTTGAGCCAAATACACACGACCCAACAGGTCTCAAATGGCCTCATAACAACACCTCAATCCGCTACATCAAATTTTTTCCCAAATTCAACTTCAAACTCTTTTGCTGAAGACCCGTCAGCGGGCTCAGGAGTGGCTGCTTTGAGAGTGGCAAATTTGCCTAGAGATATTCAACCACGAGAGTTCAATATAATCTTCACCTTTGCACAAGAATTTTTGTACACAACGCTTGAAAAATCTCAAACTGTAGCTGAAGACGGCTTACCAGCAGCTGTATTTGGCATAGCGTATTTCAAAAGTTTTGCTGCAGCTTCAAAAGCCATGCATGTGCTAGACTCAAATCCTGTGTTTGCTCCAAAAGATATCTATTCAAGGCCAAGTTCTGCCAGCTCATACCTTCTCAAATGCGATATCATCCCACCACCGTCTGTGCAGTTGTCAAGGATGAGCATCAACCAACAGCCAGCGCAGCATAAACAACTCCCTTCCATACTCCAATCATATAATCCATCGCGATTTATGAGCCCAAAGTCCATGGATCCACTACAATCGTCTCAAAACTTTGGAGATCTACTGTCCCCTTCTGGGCTTTTCTCCCCAACATCTCCACGATCAATGTTCCCACAAAATGAACAAAGACCGTTATCAGGTAAATCACTCTTGCTGGAATCTCAAGGGAAAGAAGATGAAGAATATAATAGCATTGTGAAAGGGTCGCAAATGGGCTGGTTCTCAAATAATTCTTCGTCAACTTCACCAAATTACCCTAGTATTGCATCTCAACTCCCTGGCCCTTCAAACTCCCCGCCACGTTCGTCAAGTCCTCCTTTGCCAAAAGAACCGGCACAAACGCCTACTACCACACAATTCAAACGGGCTTCAGTGTCTGGACCGTCGCAGCAATGGTCTGATAAACGACGAAACTCTACGCTCAGAAGCTTCCAATCTTTATCATTATCTACGCCTACTTCAGGTAATAGCATTTCCAAACCTACCACCACGTCTGCAGCTGATGCGCCTAAAACGCCATCAACCCCTAACCGAGTTCTCCCACCAGCCAACCCAGCTGACCAGAACCCACCATGCAACACACTCTATGTTGGCAATCTTCCACCTGACACAAATGAGGAGGAACTCAAAGACTTATTTTCTGCACGACAAGGATACAAACGACTTTGTTTCAGAACCAAAGCTAATGGTCCAATGTGTTTTGTGGAATTTGAGGATGTAGAGTTTGCAAGGTTGGCGCTGGAAAACCTGTATGGAGTTACGCTATCGAACTCTGTGAAGGGCGGAATAAGATTGTCTTATTCTAAAAATCCATTGGGAGTCAGGTCGCAACCTAATGGAAACAGAAATGGGACATCTAATGGATTTGAAAAATGAACTTGATGGTTGTTTTTTATTTTTTTTTCTCTTTCTAAAGGGTAGATTGATAGATTTAAATTTATGTTATTTTTTATTTTCATGTAACGATCATAGTACGCAATATGGCAGTGTTTATATATACATTAATATAACAAGATACACACAGGTTTGTTTTTTATTTATTTATATTTCAAACAAATGAAAGATGACGGAATGGTTTAAAGAATGAAACTGTGACTTGAGGCTTGTTGTACTGGTTTGTGTAAACATACACACGTATACCAAGAGGTTTTACAAAGTAAACAAAGTATCGCGCACAATATTGCACGTAAATTTGAATAGACCCAGAACTGAACTAAAGACATAGCGTACTTGACTTGATAAACTTACCCCAGATACACGTACGTGTAGCTTCTATTTATCCCAGCACGTACAGAAATAAGTAAACGCGCGTGAACAGAAATGACTTCAACGCAAACCCAAAGTTACTAGCAAAATCAGTAATAACGCAAAGAAGTGGGTAAAAATTGGAACGCGTTACGCAAGTATCTGAACAAGGCGATGAGTATGTGTACACAAGGTGTCCGACAGCTTTCGCGGCAGATTCATCCTGTTTACGACAATATTATCTTACTTTCTGACTACTGGCACGCGTGGTGGTACAAAAGTGTGCGTTGTTGGTGGTCTGTACGTACTTGCCATTTGGAAATTGTTTGGTAGCTGGTTAAGAACTGTTATTTAGCTTATGGATGGGTATCAAGTTTTGGGTGTTGTGGATTGGCTCTGGTGCCGTTATACACGTTCACGTACGCCAATGAGAACTGGAACAAGAGGTTTGTTCAGGTTTCTTCCGTATAGCATAAAACTTTACCGTACTGTACAAAAAAACGTTGGGCAAATTTACCGAGCGTTGTTAATATGTCTTACCTTTTTATGGACTTTTTACTTCTATGGCTATACGTCTTAACGCCCGTTTGTAGTAGTTGTTTGTAGTGTTGTGTATGATGGTTAGATTGATTTGTGTCAGTTTGTGGGTTGGATGTTGGTACTCACCTTTACTGGAAAAAATAAGGATGATAGACGTACGCGTAACACAACTGCTAATTGCAGTATATTTGATCTCTGCTGCTACCTTTAAGACCCAGCCATGGCCAAGTACACGCTACTCTACACTGAAACGTCCTATTGTACCAACAAATATCGGTACTCAAACACAGATTTATGTACATTCTGTTCGCTTTCATGTAAACATATATTCATTAAGGGCCTAAGTATATTCTAGATCGCGCCCTCATATAATAAATTAAAATAACAAACAACAGTCAAGACAACAAACAAGAACGTAAAACACATTGCCCATTTCCTCCCCTTTTCTTCATACAAAAAAGACAGCATCCAACAAACACATCGTTCCATCATTTCTTGTCACCTCCTCTGCAGACTCCCCCCCTCTACTCAAACCTTCACCAGCGATCCATCGTTGGCAATCCTCACCGCACCAGCCTTAACCAGCGACGTTTTCAAGTCTTCAATCAGATCATCAATGTTCTCAATTCCGACACAAAGTCTAATCAAGTCCTCCGGGAACTCTCTTTCCTTTCTTGTTTTCTCATCAATGGACGCATGCGACATCTTGCAGGGCAAGGAAATTAAGGAATTAACACACCCAAAGGATACAGAAATCCCCCAGATCCTGGTCCCTTCGACAATGCGCTCGCTCATTTCCAAGTCCCCTGTTTGCACGGACAGAACTGCACCGGCACCGGTCGATTGGCGCCAATGCAGGTCATACTGGGGATGCGATTTGAGGCCTGGGTACCTAACCTTGAACCCCGCCGAGTCCAGGAACTCTGCAATTGCCTGCGCGTTTGCTTGCTGTTTCTGCATACGAATAGAAAGAGTCTTGAGGCCACGCTCCAAAAGCCAGCACTCGAACGGGGCAAGTCCGCATCCGCTCGCGTTAATAACAAAGTACAGGCGGTCTCCGACCTTGTCTTCGCGCACGGAAATGGCACCGGCCATGAGATCGTGGTGACCGGAAAGGTACTTGGTCCCGGATTCGTAGACGATGTCGGCACCGAGAAGGAGAGGTGCCATGAGGAGAGGTGAGAGCATTGTGTTGTCGACAACGACGAGGGCGTCAGGGTTGGCGGCGTGCACAGCTGTGCTGATTGCCTGGATGTCAGCAATTTTGATGAGCGGGTTTGTTGGCGACTCGAGGAGGACCATGGCGGTGTTTTTGGAGAGCACGGCTTGGACGGCAGCTACATCGGTCGTATCGACGTGGTGGGCAATGATTCCTCCGCTGGTACTTAGATACTTGACCAGACGATTTGTTCCACCGTATAGATCGTCACCAGCAACCACTTCGTCACCAGGCTTGAGCAATCGGGTAATCACATCAAGGGCAGTCATACCAGATGTAACAACAAGCGATCTGACAGCACCAGGGACAATTCTGGTAAGGTGACGTTCGAGATGAGTTCTTGTAGGGTTCCCACTTCTGGTATAATCGTATTCTCCCATGTTTGAGAGTGAGTCTTGCTTGAAGGTAGCTGTTTGATAAAGGGGAACAGACGAGGATTTGTATTGGTCATTGTGGTCTGTGAAGACGAGTTCGGTTTCTATGGAATAGGACTTTCTCTGTCTTGGAGATGATGGCGCAGGCGATGGCAGATCGTCACCTTCTCTTGCCTCAGCATTTGAGAATTTGATATTCATATTGTTCAAATCGTTTGCTAGTTCCTTGCTCATTTTTGTTTATGGTCTTAAATTTCAGTTATTGAATCTCAGCAATATTTTTCAACTATTGTTTAGTGGCAGCGTACTAAATTTTTTTTTCACTAACACTCAAAATAATAATATTTATTAAACTTCTTTCTCGAAAAAAACAACGTCAGAAATAAATCAAAAGAGGGGTGAATGATGAAAAGGAATTGAAAAATATTGAAAAAAAAGAAGGCAAGTGAGATTTCTGTGTTAGCTTGTTTGAATGTGAATGTTTTTTTTAAAGAATCTGGAGCGCAAATAGAAGGATTCATGACTCTTCTGTATCGCAAGGCAACAGAGGTATTAAATTGCCCATTGCACGTGATTTTGTGTGAAAGTGTACAATTGTCACAGAACTAAAATTAGGCTGAAAAAAGACTTCAAAAGAGTTGGTGTTTACATGTCCTACCTGTTCAAAAGTGTATTGGCGAAAGAACCCGAGTACCGATAACTTATCGATTGATACCAGAATTTTGTGATTAGTTCTCCAGAAATAGTACCTAAAACATGGGGAATTGTCCAAGTTCAAAATCGCAAAGCGTAGAAAAATTAAAGCTATCTCTGCTCTTTTTAAGCCGAGTGCAAAATGTGCAACTTTTCAATATACGCGCTTGAATCCACCTCTCCACAGATGCATCTCCAACCCCTTCCACAAACAAAACAATTAATAAAAAATATATTAATATTGAAAATGATAACTATATATAGATACATATAAATGACAAATACACTAAAATCCTCCTTTTGCTAACAAAATATTAAAATAAAAAATATGAGAAAAATATATAATAAGAGGAAGAAGTTAAGAAGAAAGTCAAAGAAAAAAGTGCAAATAGAACGGAAGGTTCGATAATGTATAATAAATCAAAAGAAAGAAGTATAATAAATGAAAATAAAATAAAAAGAAAGTAAAACACGCAAATAAATCTATAATAATTCCATAACAACAATGCTGGCCTCCCGGAAGTACATGTAAGGAAGCAAAAAATGAAAGAAAAAAGTGAATAGACTGAACAGAAAAACAAGTTCTACTTGCTTCTTCATGTCCAACCTAATGAATTTTCACTCATTACAGGTTCGGAGATCTGTCCTCTAGTAGCTCCACTTCTCGCACTCAATGGCGACGCTGGAGAATGCAAATTCATACCGGCAAATGACATGGAAGCACCAGCCTGTGTAGTAGGTGTCATCATTGCAGAGGTAATCGGGCCACTTGTGGCTAATTCAGGGGATGCAGTATTGGAAAGTGCAAGTCTCTTTTTCTGTCTGTAGTGCTTAGTGAGAAGGAAGATGGCACCACAGTAAGCAGCGGCACCAGCGATTGCACCCACTGCAATACCAACAGTCTTGGTGTTGACTGTTGTGTTTTCTGCAATAGGTTGATCTAAAGATCCAGAGTCTGGGAGTCCTGCCTTTTCGTCATCCCCGTTTTTACCATTGGTGTTAGATCCATTGTCATTAGAATTGGTACCACCGACTGCTGGCGCATTTGGTGATCCACCAGGGAGAATAGGAATAGTAGGATCAACCAATCCCATCAATGTTCTAACGCTATCATCGGGGTTTTGGTATATCAAAGAAGTAGGTGTGACAATAAGTTGCTGGAGGATGGGGACCTGAATAGTTGGAATGTAAGCTAAAGCAACAGACACGACGTATCCAGCTGTCTGAGACTCATAGGGTTCAATACTTCTCATGGAAACATTACTCAAATCGATACTGAGACCATAGGAGATACCTTCTGGCAAATATTGGAAAATTTGAGCTGCAGAAAGAGGGTGTCCCACAATGAAAGGGTAGTTGAGGGACTGGTCGAAACCAATTTGAATGAGAGTACTGTCAGCTGGAGGTTCGGGGACACCTCCAGAAGGTGTAATGACACGAGGAAGAGATGAAGCCAAAGAGACAATCGAAGTTGAAACAGAAGTAGCAGTAGCAGCTTCTCTTGAAGCAGACTCTGTAATGACATTTTGTGTAATAATACTATTAGGCAACCAGTTAGAAGTACGCGATTCGGTAGGACTTGGTGTCACAGTAACAGTTTCTACTTCAACTGAACTTTGAGGAGGTTCGGTTTCCAAAGTTTTTGTAGATACAGGAGTCAATACGATATCTGTATTGGACATAGTAACAAATGAGCTAGTGGCAAACACAGTTGGGTAAGTAGGAGTTCCAGGGTCAGTAGTAACAAAACTAGACTCGAAAGAAGCAAAATCTGGAGTTTCCTCTGGGTTCTCAGAAGCAGTACTAGTGAACTGTACAGAATCACTCAGCGTAAATGTGTCGGAAGCAACAGGGGTTGACACGCTGGCATCTACAACGGGATCTGTGGGGATACTGCTAACTGCAGAAATGGGGGCGCTGCTTGAAGCAAAAATTCCAGAGGCAAGGGAGACATCAGAAGCAGCAGAAGGCTCAACAGGGAGCGCCGAGACACTGGATTCCAAAGGAACAGAACTAACAGAAGAAAATGATTCAACTGGTGCAGAACTAACTGGAGCGAACGATTCAACTGGAAGAGAACTGGCAGGAGCAAAAGAGCCAGTTGGAGCGGAGCTAATAGGCACAATTGAATCAATTGAGACGGAGCTAACTGGCACAAAAGATTCAACTGGAAGAGAGCTGACAGGAGTAAATGTGCCAGTTGGAGCGGAGCTGATAGGCACATTCGACTCAACTGGAACGGAGCTGACAGGTGCGAATGACTCAATTGGGGCTGAGCTAACTGGCACAAGAGATTCAACTGGTGCTGAACTGACTGGGGCAAACGATATAACTGGTGTTGAGCTGACTGGTGCAAACGACTCAACTGGGAGAGAACTGACAGGAGTAAACGATTCGACCGGTGCAGAACTAATGGAAGCAAAAGACTCAACTGGGACCGAACTGACAGGAGCAAATGATTCGACTGGAACAGAGCTGTGATCAATGGAAGACTCAACAGGTGCAGTGCTTGGGTACGCAGATTCAACTGGAGCTAAACTAGCGGGAGCTTCAGCGGAAGAAGTTGGGAACTCAACTGGTAAAGTACTAGCAGGAGCATCTAAGCCCGAGGTAGGAGCTGAAGACTCAACCGGAGTATTAGAAACAGGCACATATGACTCCAATGGCAAAGAGCTGTAAGCAGACTCAATTTTAGATTGAACAGGCACGCTGGCTTCGACAGCACTGGTAGGTTTTAAAGAAACGGGTTCTGAAATGATAGGAGCGGAAGAAGGAGCAATAACTGGAGCTGAAGTGGTGTCAAGAATTTCAGAAGTCGTGGGGAATGCTTCGATTGGTGTGATTTCAGAGGTAGTTGGGACAGCAACGGAAGAAGGTACAAAAGAGTCTATTTCAGTTTTTTCGACTTTAGAAGTGGGCTCATATGAAGAATAAACAGAAGCATGCTCAGAAGTGAGCTTAGCAGATGTCTCCACATGAGATTTGGATTCAACAGGAATGAATACTGAAGTGGTTTCAGTTGGGGCGGGTTCAGTGGTTTCCAAAGTAGAGAAACCCACATCATGCTGGGTCTCCGAGATTCTGTGCGATTCAGTGGTCACAGACTCAGGAACTTGGCTGTATGTGTCTCTAGGAACAGAAGTGGGCACAGGCTCTGAAGAGGCCACATTAGTATCTAAAGTTAAGGTTAGTTAAGGTTCCAAGTTTGCAAACCTTATAATTTTAAAATATAAACAAAGCGTTTCAAACTTACCAGTAGTACTAGGTTTTGTAGAAATTTGACTGAACAGACTTGAGAATGCCGAGTTGATTTCGGAGAAAATATCTGTGGAAGTAGAAGGTACACTTCTTGTTTCCAAAGTTGTCGATTCCTCTAGATCTGAAGTCGCGACAATAGTTTCGGTGTAGTAATCTGTTGTACTTTCTGCAGGCTCAGAAGAGAGAACTTGAGTAAAGGTGGGAATTTCTGAAGATGCGAGATCGGTTCCCAAGGGAGGGAAGACACTGGAGTATAATGAGTTTGTGTCAATAGTTGTCGCAATGTCGTATGACGATGTAGGCTCTAAAGAAACAATAACGGAATCTGACTGAGCCGTGATCTCGGAGACTGGTAGCTGTGAAGAAGTCTCGATAGCATCCGGTGTAGTTTGAGTGTTAGCAGTTGTCAACGAGATGTTCATATTAACTAGCTGTCGCTTAACGTGATGTTGCTTGAAATGTTTAGGTCGCTCATAAAAGTCGAGTTTCGCATGGGTATGTTCGTTTCTCCTTCCAAAGGGAATACTGAAAGCGTTTGCGCAAGATACAAGCACAACCAATACAGCCAGGCATCTAGCCAGCTTGACATTCGTTGTAGTCTTCATATTTTTTACTCAATAAAAAGATAGTGAAGACAAAAGAAAGAAAAAAAAATTAATTGGAATGAAAAGAAAAGATGGTGAAAAAAATGAAAAAACGAGCGTAAAGAAGAGAAGATATATGTTCCGAGAAACAAAAGTATTCAAAAATAAAAGTTGAATCCAAGGAAGATTGGTAGTAGGGACTAGAAGAATAAAAATTACAAGTTAGTAACAATATCGAGGAAGCACTAGATATGGATTCTTAGGGGTGTTATGAAATTTTTGAAAGCGAAGAGAAAAAGAGAATCGTGACATTTTTTGACGACAACACACCGCTCCCAGCAGATATAGAGATATAGAGGCTTTGCAACAGAGCCAAGTTAAATTAAAGAATAAAAGTATGGTTTCACACTTTACCCAGTTAATTCATGGACTGAATGCATTGACAATTAATTATGGAGCTGGCATGAAATATTCAAAAAAATAGACACATTCCATAGACTAATGCAATTTCCGTTGGATATTAAAGTCATATCTAGCACGTTGAAACATAAATGAGTTTGTAGATACATACCTAATCGAATAACAATGGGGAAATATTAAAAAATCTTTCTTCTGAGGTCTCAAATATTCTTTGCTTCAAAGTTGAAAAAATGAATATTACAAAGTTGAAAACCGATATCAAATACCAACAGGGGCACTAGTCGATGTAAGTTCGGTAGGATTCGTGTTGATTATAGATAAGTGTTGACAGTCGCGTAATGCCTCTTGATGATGTTTTGTTGGTAGAGGGGTAGACGAATAAGCTGTGATTTGAAAGAAAGGTTTGTGAGCCCAAGTAAGGGGTGTTTATGATTTAACGAGCGACTGGAAATGAGCGTAAATAGAAAGGGAAAAAAAAGAGCGTGAAAAGAGCGGAAAGTTTTGAGAACGGCGAGTTACGTCGACTTTGAAAGATTCGTTAGCTGAATCGAACTAAAGTATTGAACTGGACGAAGATAGCTAAATGTCGTGGTGGTGTTGCTAGTAGTAAAGAGAGGAAGGAAGGAATGGTATTTGGACAAAATAAAAAAAAATAAGAAAAATTAAAAATCAAAAATGGGTTAGTAGCACAAATTCAGTGTGGGTATGTGGATAGGTATTTGCCAGTAAGCTTTTTTAGACTGGGCTTGGTTTTGGCTTGTAATAATTTCCTAGGGTTCAGCTTCACACAATGAGAAAAATGGAACAAGATCGAACTACGCAGTCTTTGCACAATTTCAATTTGCACTCAGTGAATAACCAATACACAGAATTCCCTCGCTAAAGCCTCTGGGCTGAGCTATTCGAATTCAGTTTACGGCATACGTAGTGCTTACGTGCTGGGTACAAAATTCAGAAAAGAAGGAGAAAAAATATTTTGAAATATTCAGTAGCTTCCCAAAACGGGCTGTTTTTGGCCTTTTTCTCACACTTTGCTACTGTAGCCTACTACCGATAACCTTAAAAGTTTCCCGTTTTGGCAAAGTGGAAGCAATTTGGTACCGAGAGAGCTTGATTTTATACCAGATGTACCGGTAACTATAAATGGCACATCTCGTATATTCTTTGTGATTATATGGATAAAGTTGATATCACTGTAGCTCTTCAGATCTATCACGGCAAAATAACTGCTTCAGTATATAATTGCTACAAGCTGTATACATCATTGTTTTCCAAATATAAACAAACTGTGTCAGCAGACAATCAAGCAGGATAAATACTGGATCGTAGCGGAGATTCCTACAGTACATACAGTATTTGTGATATGAAACACACTACAAAGTTTTTAGGTTATCGTGCTGAATACTCAAATAACTTACTTGAACATCTATGGACTGTGAAGTTTATACAGAGCTCCGAGTATCTTGCATACAGAAGATCGCAAGACTTTGGGGTCATAGTTCAAGATCTGAACATTTAATGCCAATCTCTTTCTCATCAATCTACCAAGATCCAGACACGTGAACCTTCTAACACTGACATTGTTAAGTTCAAAACGCCGATATGAGTTTGAGCATGTAAATTAGGAGTAACTAAATCAAGATTGTCAATGATAATCAGTATGTTTACAAATCACCGTTCCTGCTACTTAACGTGCTGTATAGTCGAGCCACTATCTAGAATATAACATTTACCGGTAGCGTTTATGACTGTCCGTTTATACCAATGTGTATGTGTACTCAGTACTTGTATTTGGGTCGGGATGGTATGATATGGGGGATGAGATGGATTGATATGGGATGATGTTGTCATTATATCATGTAAGATTGTTAGAAATTGAGGTCCAGCAGGCATAGCCATAATTGGACTGTGGATATTGGTCCCATACTAATTGGTTATTGCAACCATAAAAAATGTGTTCAAGCTCAAGGATCAAATGGCTGTGGTATCGCCACAATTTGTCTATAAATATTTGTACTGTTTCACACAGTTCAATCCATTACCATAGTTAATGAAAAAAGGGGCAAGGGATAATAAAGAACCTGTAGGCTAAACAAACTGGTCTTTGTTTTACTAATAAATGAAAATCACAGGAAGTCTCATTTTGGCGAAATTTTAGCTACTCAAATTCATTAATTAATTCAGATTTTGGTCTGTATATACCAATATTTGTACTGGTTTTGTGTACGACCATCCTGGTTGTAGGCCATGGGGTTTGTCAAAATGTCTATAAAATTACAAAAGCGTAAAATAAGGATTGGCATAAAGCAGTATTGTTAAAGTTGAGGAGAAATCATTCTACAAGCTACGGGATAATGATTGTCATTAACAATTAACGATCGAAAGGATTGTGGATACCAATCGATTTAATAAGTAGAATCTATGGGATTGGGCTATATATAAACAAGTTCTTCCAGATAGCTTAAACGAAGAATAAAGAAGATTTTGAAACCTAACAAACCCCTAAAAATTGAATTATTCGTAGCTTGTGGGAAACTTTTGTTAGTCTTGACTCTTTAGTAGACTCTTTACTAGAAAATTCAATGATTTCCATTTATTTGTTTATTTTTCAATATTCATATATCGGCTACTGGAGCTAGTATTCGATCACCATTAAACTGCACACAAGCTCTACAGATCTTCAAACAACAAACAAACACCCCCCAGTCAATTATCATTTCTAATTTCGCCGATGTTCACTGCTCTTACCCAAAGTGCATACTTTGGTGCATTTCGATATATTCACTCTTTTCCATTTCTAAGGGTCTACTCACATATTTCATCGATATGTCTCACATATACATGAATCTAAAAATACCCGTCAGCCATCTCGGTTGTATACAAAAACTGCTATTATAATACACAAAGCTTTTTTCTCGTTTTGAATAAACCTAAACGAGAGATTTGGGTCTTCTTATTACTGAAATGTGTTTCAGTATGACGTGTTGGTGCTCACTATAGATGCTACATCTGGAAAAGATTTCGTCTTGCTTCTCGAGTAAGCAGGAAAGAAAGAATAAAACTTGCACGATTGCTTTTCAATTCATTGTCTAGATGTTTCATTGACTGGTTTCCCTCTCATCCAGTAAAAGGTTATTTTTATCAACCAATCTTCTACTGTAGGACAAACAGTCGCTTTACCCAAATTACTAAACAGAGAAACAAACTCCCATCTTCCAAATCTATACTGATATAAAGCTGACAATCACGTATACAAAGACTGTAAACAAAACGTCTCAAACGGTGGATTCCAGCCAGAAAGACCTATCAAAAGTTTAAAAAAAAAGTTCCATCAAAACTAATGGAAGAAAAGAAAAAAAATACGGGAATGCGCACTAAAACAAGCACGGCCATAAAATTGATTTTATTTTTAATGTTTTTCAAGTAGAAATCTCCACATTTTTCGTTTATAGTATATTAGGTTTTGGTATTGAAATCTGATTTTGGTATTCGTGTCAGTATCGTGTCTCGCGGTTGAAATTTCTCGTTTCTTGAGAAACTTTCTCTATTAAAGAAAAAAAGGTTGCAAAGATCAGATCAAATTTGCACATTGCCTTTTGCTTGAAAATCTCGAACTTAAGATTCATTAGTTGCACTTTAAGCCCTAATTGTTAAACTATAAAGTATTGCACTCCAGATAACAGGTGTAGGTTCTATTTATACACTTATGTAATTCATTAAACATGATTGGATAAGCCGCTGCGCACTTCCTCTATGATGTAAAAGCTGCAAACTTTATCTTTTTTGTTAGTTCGGGTCTAGAAACGGCGTACAAAAAAAACCTGGGTGAATGGAATTTTTCATCTCTTCTTTTTAGATTCCCCGATACACACACTTTCTATTTTATTTTACATCCAACTCCGATCTAACAATATCCCGTTTCAGTTTCATAGATTTTGGTATTTGGAAGTTTAGAAAATTCCTTTTGTGTAAGAAATAGAGCTGAGATTGAATTGCGGAACGTAATTCAGAAGGGTATACAGTTATGTTGTTGAGATCGAGACCATGTTGGAAAAAAGTACCGAGATTATCGGCGGTGCCTTTAAAATCAGTCCACCAACCCACTAAAAAGTTATTAATACCTTTCAGAATTCCTTATAGATTTTATTCTCAAGAACCAAAACGAGGTATGCCACAAATTCATAAATTTTCTTGTTACATTCATAACATGCACTAACACAAATCTCTACAGATCCTCTACAGCAGTACGATCATCTTGTCGAAATTCAACGAATTAGAAATGACGAATATCAGCGCGGAATAATATCGTCGTTACAAACTTTGTACTACCAACTTGTCAACTACACCCCACCTTCCATTCCCAGCGAAGAAGAAATCCACCAAGCAGCACTCGATTCAAAATCTAAAGGTTTCTTCAGCTCTCTATTCAGATCAAAATCGTCGGCGAACGCCAATGAAGGCGTCGGCTCACATCCAAACGGCATTTACCTATACGGTGACGTTGGGTGTGGTAAAACAATGCTCATGGACATGTTCTATACTACCATCCCAGACCATCTTACAAAAAAACGAATTCATTTCCACGCATTCATGCAGGACGTTCATAAAAGGAACTTCCAATTGCATTCCAAGTACGGACTCGACTACGATACTGCTCCGGCGATAGCAGGTGCAATCGCCCGTGATGCCAACGTGCTATGTTTCGATGAGTTCCAAGTCACCGATGTCGCCGATGCCATGATCCTACGCCGTATCATTGAGATTCTAGAATCGCCATCTCACGGTACCGTTCTTTTCATGACATCCAATCGAGCCCCCGACGAATTATACAAAGACGGCGTTCAGCGCGAATCATTCATTCCATGCATCGAGTTGATCAAGAAAAAAAGTCATGTAATTTATCTCAAGTCTCCAACCGACTACCGGAAAATTGACCGTCCGTCACAAGGCACATACTTCTTCCCTCCCGAGGGTCAGTCACTTTCTTCAGTCCGACCGCTAGCCGAAGCTCACGCCGAGCGCTGGTTCAACTACTTCTGCCAGGGCCACAAGCCTGAATACGATGTCGAGCTGCACATCTGGGGCCGACCAGTTGTTATTCCCAAATGCGTCCCCGGCGTAGTTGCGCAATTTACGTTCAAGCAGCTCTGTCAAACCCCACACAGTGCTGCCGACTATCTAGAAATTACAAGGAACTTCCCGTGCGTTGTGATCACCGACATCCCACTGTTGTCGGTCAGGGAACGAGACGTGACACGAAGGTTCATTACATTTTTGGACGCGGCGTATGAATCCGGGGTAAAAATGGCGGTCACGGCGGAAAAGCCGTTCGAGCACCTGTTTACGGACGAGATACCAAAGTATGAAGACGGATCAAAGTACGTGGCGAAGGAAGATAAGAGTAAGAAGAAGAAGGAGGAAACGCTTGATTTTGAAGGAGGGTTGTTGGAGAGTAATGAGTTGTTTTCTGGGGACGAAGAGAGGTTTGCGTTTGCGAGAGCGCTGAGTCGATTGAAGCAGATGGCGTCGAAGGAATGGCATGAGCAAAAGGTTTATCATTAGAGAGAAACTTGTACTGTATTTCCAGGAGTTGGAAAAAAATGAAAAGGGAAATTTGTAGAATCATGGAATTATTTGATTTCGATTTACGTGAATGATATATTATATTAAATCGAAATATTGAAACTTCCATAGATCTATTTTGATTATTATTTTTCATCAAAGTTATTCTACTTTCTTTTAGATAGTGTTTATATAATATACAATATATTCATTACTGTAATAAACAATGTCTTTTTCTTTAGATAAAAAAAACGGGCTTAATCTCAATCGTATAACTTCTCTATTCGTAGCAATTAAACCTTCACTTATTTCATACCCACATATACATAAGTCCATTCAGGATAGCAAGAAAAGCACCCCCGATGCTGGCTACAGCAGGTAGTAAATTATGGGCCCATCCCAACTTCCATCCCCCGATCATCATTTCCCAATTAGCAACTTACCCACCATACCCCCATCAGCTAGAACGAGAAATTATTGTTTATTTTTGAATAATAGAAGAAGGAAAATTGTTGTCCTGGTACAGAATACAGTGCAGTATATTACTCCAACATAGATTCTAGAATTAACAGTACTATACTAGTACAACATCATCACACATCACGACTTTTCCATAATAAATTTACCAGTAGCAAACACCCGAGCAACCCCCACCAATTCAAATCCAAATTGAAATTCTTCTAATTTGTCATCTTCGCAACAGCACGGTACCACCACACCCACGCTGTTAACCACTTTTTAGTAATTCAGTAGTCATAGACTATCCCTCCCTCCTTCCATGATTTTTTTGCGGCTAGACCTGTATGTGTATGTGGCTGCCACTGTGTTACCGATTATTGAATGCACATATATGGAATATGCCATGCGCGGTGCGATTTGTGCAGCCGAGTGTGTGAATGCGGTATGGCCTGGAGTGAATATTTTTTTTTCCTGTTCTTGTTCTTGTACTTCTTGGGAAGTGCATATGCGGGAGTTGGTGGGTTGTGGATGGAAGGAAGGAAATGGGTGGTGTGGGTGTGAGATGTTGTTGTTGTTGTTTTTTTTTGGTTGCGGGTTTTGGGAATGGTAGAATAATTTTTTGGGCCATCTTATTGGTTCAAATACAATCCTTATTTACATCAGTTCATACTGTACACTTTTATATACATTTTTTATATTATAGATAATTGTCATTCAATTGGTAATTGCCCATACAGTTTTTAATTTTTTCTTTATGCCAACTCATGACTTTTACAAAGTCCTACCGTAGGTTCAAAGTGTTCATAGCTGACATCTAGTACATGTCCATTTGTGCAACATACTGTACTAGTACATTTGACATCTTGTACCCTTAGCTGTACACAGTCTTTAAACACAGACACGACGTCCAGCAGCAGCTTTCGTTTTAGTCGATTCTGCACAAGTAGGTGCCCGTGTCAGCTTCCACAGGACGGTTAGTTTGTCTTTCCAATTTCAATGAATTCATTTTTATTATTTATTTTTGATACTAAAATAAATTTCTTTGGTTGGTTTGAGCCTAAAGATTTAGAGAATATGTAGAGTATGTGTATGGTTTCAACGCTTTCATGGGTATGCTTGTGAATACTTTTGTTGGCATTGCGCTTGCTTTGACTTAGCGCAGCATGCTGTGCTTAATGTTTATTCTCTTTTAGAATAATTGACGTTTTGCTAGCGAGAGAACTTTCTAATATGAAAAAATAAATAAAAATCCAAGTGATATTATTATCAGCACCGCTCTTAGTGCTAGTCTTAATCTAAGCAAATATGATAGATCTCATGTTCCACAGTCTACCTACAGCCTTTAGTACACTTTCCACATCAAGCATACACATACTGTACAGTCTGCGAGACCAGGCTTCCATTCTGTGCTTTTCATTCCATACATGAACCAAAACCAAAACCAAAAACCACAACAACAACAACAATCACATTACACCTTCATCTTCCAACATTCTACCTATTCCATAAACACATCACCCACTACACCACCTCCTCCATCCCCAACTCAACCACAAACCCCCACCCGACCCTAACCGCGTCCGCAACCTTCTCCAAATCTACACGATCAACCGTATCCGCGACAGTATGCGCGAACGGCGACAACCACGCAATGACATCCTCCGTAAAGTAACTTCCAGGAATCCCATTCACCCACGCCGCGTAATGGTCCGAGCACCCGTACCCGCACCTGTCCCAGTCCATTTTCATCCCGGGCACATAAGTACGCGCAATCTCGGCCACGACCACGTTCAGCTCGGAGCTGCTGTGATCGCGAATCAGCGCGCCGCGTGGGCCAGCGTCACGCCTCGTCCGGCCGCGGTACCCTGTCATGTCAAGATTCAGTGCTGCGCGCGCTGAGACGTGCTTGAGAACAGCAGTGGAACCTTTGAGCCCGCCTTCCTCGCCGGAGTAGAAGTGGAGCTGGACGGTGTTGGTTAGGGGTGGATCGAGGGTTAGGATTAACCGGAGGAGCTCGATGAGGGTCGCGACGCCGGTGGCGTTGTCGGTGGCCCCGGGTGATGCGAAGAACGAGGGGAGGACGTAATTGGTTGTGTCGAGGTGGGTTGTGACGAGGATGGTGGGTGTGGTGCCGCGTGAAAGGGTTGGTGCGAGGTTGACGATTAGGGACGGCTGGCCCCAGGGGTGTGGGACGAACCGGACGTGGCATTGGAGGTTGTGCGGGGTGTGGGTGTTGCAGAGGGTGCGGAGGGTGTGGAGGATGTGGTAGGCGGATTTGGAGCCGGAGGAGGTGCGGTAGTGGCGGTTGTGGAAGGAGGTGAGGGTAGAGATGGTGGAGTGTAGTGAGGTGGTGTTGATTAGAGATAGGTCGCTGGCGCTGTAGTGGGTGAGTTCGGTAGGGAAGGTGTGGGCAGGGGAGGGAACCAATGAAAGGAGGGTGAGGAGGGGAATGAGCATGTTCATTGTATGGAGAATGCTGAGAATTGATGGGTGGGTACTAAACGCAATGCTGGTGTATGCTGATATGTTGTTGAGACTAGTAGTGTGATTGATATGCTATGGGTTCCCAATACTTGTTATATATATATTGATGTCTATATGGTATCGTCGTCCCATGTTATGTATGCTATTGTATTGTGAGATATCACTGGTTTACCATTTACAGGTGTAAGTATGGGGTTAGGTCATGAAATATTTTGGGTATGGAATTCCAGTTTTGGGAGCATACTAAAGAATAACTTTTAATGCTGAAATTTCAGTTAGTTTGTCATTGTTTTTGATATTAGAGTTGAGATGTTATATGAGTAACAGAGTAGATTCAGATATAAGATAAAAACGCTGTATTGTATGACACATGTCTACAGTTCACAGTCCATAGTCTAGAAATGAAACTCTGAACTACAAGATAGTTATTGTAGAGATTTATAATGCTTTTGAATAGTAAACTCATATATAATCTCAACTCGACAAATCAAAGAATATTAATAGAATCAAATACTCCACTATCGCACATTCAAAACTGTCTCGTGCACCCCCATTATCCAATTTCCACATGTCAAAACTCAGGCACTCGCAACTCCAAAAACCGCCGCCAGACCTTAATCAAGGTACCAGGCACGCGCCTACAGTAGATTGGTATACAGAGAAATCGGCAGACTGAAACACAATCAATAAAGAAAAAAAAGGGAACAGTCCCTACGGGATCAATTGTCCAATCATCAAGTGAGTCTACATGGAAGAAATCTATAACATCTACCGGCCTGCGTTGGAATGAAATCGGAAACATAGCGTCTTCTTTTTTTGTTGTTGTTGTTCATGTTTCTTTTCCTCGGTCTTACCAATTTTGGGAATACTTTTCTGTATATACCTCTGCCATTTTCCTATTTCAGAGATAGACGTATAGATTTTTGTCCAAAAACGACCGTTTTCGAATATAAGGTTTGTATATATACAGTCTTATTTTGGGGGGAGATGATGGGGTGGTGGTTAGTTTGAAGATTGGCTGTTGCTATTGATCTATAAACGAGATCTGATGGAATGAATGAATAAATAAATATGAGTAGTAGTGGAATGGTACTACTACAGCCATACAACAACAGAACCTGGGCCACCAACCAAAACCAATATTCTCAAATAGGAAATTGTAAAAAACTTTTTTTTTTTTTTTCTTTTCTTTCCATTCCCCATGTGCTTTTAAAACACACCAAAATCGTTCAACTGCAACATTTTGCTTGTTGCATATATGAAATAGGGGAGATAATTAATTGGATAACAGAAGAAAAGTGATGATTTTTCACTATAAATAAAAATAGAGAATAAAAAGAAAAACTAAATGGAATAGCAACAACAAAAGTGTTATTGAATATTGAATATTGGAATTGAGATTGATATTTGATAGAATTTAGTAAAATGGTGGTTTGTGGAATGAAATTCTGCTTCACTGAATGAGGTATAAGACACACACACACACAGGAAATTTTACCACCGCATCTAACTTGAACATTAGTTTATGTGCACCCAAGAGAAAAAGAAGAAAAAAAAAAAAGTAACTATAAAAAAAAGCAATTTTATTTCAGGGGGAAAAAGCCAGACAGGCCAGGCCAGGACAGACCAGAGAGAATGAATAATAAACAGGGGGAAGGGAGACAGCGAGAAAGAAAAAAAAGGTACGGAGTATGATTATTGTGATTATTCAATGTCCGTTGTCAGGAACGGGAAACTTTCTTTTTTTTTACGCTTTTTTTATTTTCTTTTTATTCCTTGATTACGTATTGGTGTTTTTCATATTAATAAAATAAAATAATTCGGTACAACATTGATGCTATATGGATTGGTATGGATTTGTATTTGTATTTGTATTTGATTGTATTGTATAATATACAAGTCAGTTTACTAAATAAGAGATTTATGGAGATGATGGAGTGGATTTAACCTACTGTAGTAAGTTCTTAACATAACGAATAGATGGAGAGTCAATGAATTGAGTTGATGATGGTTGAATGAATGATACATTGGAACTGCCCTGATATAAATTCAAACTGGCATACACAGTCAATGATCTACTACTTGGTAACAGGAAAGTGGCCACCTAGATTGGCATACCACCACCATTAACATCACCATCATCACCAATTTCATTATATGATTATTTCTTTTTATAACTGTTGTTATTACTGTATTTTTTCTTTTCATTTCAGAAAGAAATAACAACACAAGGACCCACCTTTTCACAGATAACGGAAAGCACCTAGGACCCAGAAATAAGGATCCGTAAAGTTGTTGCTGTTGTTGACTAAATTGAATAATTGATTAATTGCACTTTGGAATAGGATAGGATACAAAAACAACCTTTGATTAATTGGTTGTTTGACTGACTTATGTTGAGTTTGGAGAGTTGAAACGGGACATTGGAATGTATTGCTAATTGGACTGGGGGGTCGTGGAGATGACGATGAAACTTTTAATCGCACAAGTATATTGGATACATGCAATGTGTTTGTTTGTTTGTTTGTTATGGTATGGTATGTATATATTATGAAATGGTAACAACACTGATAATACTCAATTGACCAGCTATCCATAGATTCTATTGAATTGAATAGAACAGAATAGAAAAGAATAAAACAAAACCAAATCAAATCAAATCAAATCCAGTCAAACGAAACAAATAAATCCTTTGTATGATACACCAATGGAAGCAATTGGATCGCATGTATTCTGTAGGTAAGAGTGGATACAATCATTCTGAATAAATGAATTTGTAAATTTATATTATGTTATAACGACGAATTAAACTAAATCTGAATTGAGATTGACTATTCCTCCACCGTAGTTAATGTATACCATAATAAACAACCCTCCTCGTCCAATATAGTTCTAGTACAGTACGTTTACAACCTGAATTGAGTTGACTTTAGCGTGATTTTGATTAGGCCTAGATCAAATTGAGCAAAAAAGTTAGTTTAGATTGGGTAAATACATTTCATGTCTACCCACCACCAAACAAAAAAATTACTAAAAAGGTCCGTGAATGTTGGTCTCCGTAATTATGGACCCTTTTTCATCTTTTTTCATCTTTCGTTTCCGGTTAAAGATCCATAAGAATCCCCCCAAAAGAGAATAACCCACTCGTGTGGTATAATACATACTATAATAGTTTGTACACTTATTACTCAATTTATAGCTACATGGTGGTTGCATGAAAGTCAAGATATTGTTCCATCCATCACCAATCATACGTCTATGTCTATGTTTATGCCTATATCTATGCCTATGTCTACCTCTACGCTTGAAGCCATTAGTAAATGACCTAAATGAACATTGAAATTCACTTGAGTCCAAACAAATCTGATTGACTCGGTATTGAATCAATTAGCCCACCTACCCATCAAATCAAACCAAGTCAATAACATATAACTAATAGTAAACGTTGCTCTGCTGTACTGCAAGCTGAGATCTCATCTCGAACCTTTTTTTCTTAAAACTGCTATTTCTTTCAGGTGCAAAAGTAAACATGAGACGGATCTGTCTATATTGAACAATGGAAAAAAGAATACACAAGATAGACGACAGTTGTAAAAAAGAAACAATTGTTCTACGTAGCGTCAGATTGAACTGAGCTTTTCAGTGGTAAAGTGAACATTCATATATAACAATCTTTCTTTTCCTATAGAAACTTTTTTTCCCCTTTTTTTTTCTTCTTCTTTTTTTTCTCTCTTTCTCTTTTTCTTTTCCTTCTTCTTCTTCTTCTTTCCTCAAAGTTTTTCAACTTAACCCCCAAAACAACCTTTTCATTTCTATTTTGTATTGATTTCAAGTGTCGTTGATTGACCTGATTCATACACCTTTTTTTTTTCTCTTCTCTTCTCTTCTTTTCGATTTTTTTCATTCTTTCTTTTTCAACTTTTCGCTTCGTTTCATTTAGTCGTTCGTTTAAGTCACTCGTTTCTATTTCGTCAATTGCAAAATTCGCCTTTCACCCCTTTCAAAAAACTCTCCTTTTCAAGTTTTACTGTCTTTTATATCGTTTGTGTGTGTGTAAACTTTTTGATAAAGCTTTTTACCATACTCAACTATCCCGCGTTCTCGAAACTTTACAAAGTCTGAAGATTGAAAAAGAAAACCCTTCTCCCGATATCAGCTGTGCTAATATCTTTGTTAATTTATACTTTTTTTTATTTTAAATTTTTGTTGTTTAATTCTTCGCTCCCCTACTACTCTCACTGGTTGTATCAGACTTTTTGATCAAAGTCACTTTTACATCTTTCTGCCTGCCTGTGTGTGTTTGATCTGATCTGGTTTTTGAACCCCTTACGAGCTTATAGATCTACCTACTCAAGTTAGTCTATCAACCTCGCTACAATCTCACACGCTAAGTTCTAAAAAGTTAAAGTTTGTCATATTTTTAGCTGCGCTAAAGAAACAAATTTAAAGTTTACTGTCCTCTTTCTGACGGTTTTCACTATTAGTTTGAATACTCTGCCCGCATATATCGTGTATTCAGCTCAACTCAACTCAACTCTCACCAAAGAAAATTCAATAAGAAAAAAAACAGAAAAAAAAAATTTATTGATAAATCCATATTCTCTGGTCGAATATTAAAGATTCATCGAAATAAACAACATATCAACTATTTTATCATCAGAAAATAAATCAAAAAAGCAACCTCCGCTAACATACAAAAAATAAAAAATTACAGTAAGTCTGCTTCTTTCTGGAATCTGATATATCTGATACAATTTGAAAATTTTAAATAGAAACCCAATACTAACTAAAAGTCAATCAGGAACTCACAAACCGCTCGATATTTTCTTTTTATATCCTGTTGTTGACCATTTTCGAAACTATTACGAATAAAATACTCCATCGCGTCTTTTATTTCTTAACTCTGTTGTTGAAGTTTATAGGTTACATCTCTACCCATCATCCGTTTCAGAATTATTCCTTTTTGGTACTTCTGAAAGCTTCTGGTTGTCCTCGTCGTTGTCATTGATTGTTATAATATTATTTTTTTGGCACCTTTCCTATTTCTGTCATTTTGATTCAATTCAGAAAAGAATAGTGAAAGAAAATAATAATATTCAAAAACCAAAAACTAAAAAAAAATTATTCCAAAAAAGCACTCTGGTTCCTTTTGGTAGGCTAATATTGCAAAGTACTTCCTACACTGTCGGTTGTATTGTATTGGATTGCCACTGATCTTGTCTCTCTTTTTTTCTCTTTTCCTTCCTTCCTCTTCTCTTCTTCTTTTCCATTTTATTTTTTTATTATTAATATTATTATCTCTATAATATTCATTAATACCTTCTTCTCTCCTTACCACACTCTTCTACCAGGCCATCTCTCTGATTTTGGTTCATTTCAAAACGCACCAAAATCTTCTGCATTTGCATTGTGTTTGTTCAATTCACACTCTGATTCAATATTTTACTATACACATCACCTGGTTACTCTTTTCTCTCGTCATCTCGATTCATTTTTCGTTCCTTTATACTTTCCTTAAAACGAATATATTCTGTTCAGGCCCTACACAGTACTCTACCCGAAAAGTAACTTGTTCACCTGAATTATACCCTATCCTTACACGAAGAAGCTGATTTCATTTTTCACCTCCAACAAGACAGAATAAGAAGAAAAAAAAGGTCACAAAAGTCACACCTTCAGTTACCGATTATTTTTTTCTTTCACAAGCTATAATATTTTAGTACATCTACGAGTTTTTTTTTCACTCTTTCACCTTTTTTTAGATCTCACCCGTTTTACCATCCGCTACAATTTCGGCTACTACTGCGTCTTCAATTGGATCTATATCCTCTAGTGCTGTTGATCCTCAACAACAACCTTCCCAACCCCCTCCTCAGCAGCCTGCCCAACATCAGCTACCGAGAATCAATACCCAGATTTATAATCAACATCAGCTAGCAAATCCGGCAGATTCTTCGCCCAGTTCAGCCTCTGTTCAAAATTATTGGCATCAGCAACATCAGCAGCACCAACAACATCAGCAACAACAATCTTCACCCTCATCTATAGCATATCAACAACAACCGAGTTCTGCAAATTCACCTCCGGTAGTATCTTCATCTCCTAGCACTTCGTTCCCAACAGCCGGCCCTTCTTCTACCCCATACCATCAATATCCCCATCAACAACGTTCAAGCTATTACCTGCCATCTCAACAACAACAACAATCACAACAGGTACCCCAATTGCAACAACAATCCGCTTCCACCCCGTCGATATCCACCCAGCAACCGCCCCCATCATCTCAGCCCCCACAACAACAAGTAGCAGCATCTTCAGCAGCGCTCCACCAAACGTCGCCACAGTACTATACTCAACAGCAGCCGTTGATTACCCCCGACATTCGCGAAAATCCGGCGCATCCCCAGTATTACTACGACCCATCTCAATCAGAAATGTCTCCTTACCAAGCGGTACCCCCACAAAATGTCATGGCTGTTCAGCAGCAACAGTCTTACATGCGATACCCAGTCTACCCAGACCAGTACCACCCCGCAGCAGCTGCTAATCCTTATTACCAACCTTTCCATCCTCCACCTCCCCCGCCACAGTCAAGTCTGGCCATCTCGGCAGCTGCCGCAGCGCAGTTCCCAAGCATGATTAATGCCATCCAAGTGACGTCAAGCTCACTAGGCCAGACTCCTCCGCCTGGAATCAAACCGCGGATAACAACGACTTTATGGGAAGACGAAGGAACCTTATGTTTCCAGGTTGAAGCACGCGGGATCTCTGTGGCCCGCCGGGAAGACAATAACATGATTAACGGAACAAAACTACTAAATGTTGCAGGGATGACAAGAGGCCGAAGGGACGGAATTCTCAAGTCTGAGAAGGTGCGGCACGTTGTCAAGATTGGAACAATGTACCTGAAAGGTGTGTGGATTCCTTACGAGAGAGCACTCGAGTTCTCGGCGAGAGAAAAAATCGTAGACTTGTTGTATCCTTTGTTTGTGGCTAATATCAAGTCGTTCCTGTACCACCCGCTCAACTACACGAGAACGGTGCAGGTGCTTGCCGCTGCAGAGCGCAAAAAACAGGTGGAGCAGATGAGACTGTCACAGCAGTACTATCCTACGGCAGTGATACAAGCACCTCCGCCTCCGCCCGCACATGCTCAGCAACAGCAACAGCAGCAACAGGATCAACAGGATTATTACACGGCTGGCCCGTCGAAACTTCCTCTTTCTCTTCCACCCCCACCTCCACCATCGCAACAGCAGCCTGGACCTTCGTCTCATCCGTACCATCATAGCCGCCAGCAACAGCAGCAGCAACTTCATCATCACCACCATCACCACGGTCATTCGCCGCAAGATCAAGGGCCTGGCCAGGGCAAAAGTTAAATTTTTTTATTATTTTTTATTATGTTTGTGTTGTGTGTTTTTTTTCTTATTATTCCTTCTGTGTTGAGTTTATTTTTGTTTTTTGTTTCTTTTTTATTTTGTTGTTTGCACTGTTAGATCTTTTTTTTCTTGCTTGTTGTATTCTCTTTTTTTCCCCAGCATTTTTTTTTTTTCTTTTCTACTTTTTTTTATATACACATCATCTCCAGTTTATATTTTTTTTGTATATATATCAGTCAATATATATGTATTTGTCTCGTTTATATATGTATATTATATAAAATACATGAATTTTTTCCTTTCCTTTCCCTTTTCTTTGCTTTCTATGATACAAAAATGTTCATCTCGGTGTGTTTTGAGGTTCATGCTCAAAATTGAAGATACAGGAACGAAGTGGGTACGGTATTATTGTATAGGCTGATTATACTTTTTTTTGTCTGAAAATGTGTCAAACTTTGTTTTTAGTAAAGTTTGTGTACAGTACGTGTATACAGTGTTAAGGTACGGAAAATTGAGATTTCAGATTTTTTTTTGACGGTTTGGTCAATCGAGTCGTTGTTGCGTATCGTCGTAGATGTTCAAGAGTTGTAAGTGTAAGGTATATATATATAAACTGGATATTGACTGGATATAAGGTGTGGAAAATGTAATTTGAAGGGTGAACTAAATGACAACCGCAAGTTCAATTCATTGTTTGTAAACCAAATATTGTATACCTATTTTTTTGACGTTTCGTCGCCGGTTTTTGAATGAGTTTGGATAAAAACCATTTGAATTAAATGGTTTATGAATTTAGGTAAAAAGTGGTATTTCCAAGTTTGTGTTTGAATGGGTTGGAGGTAGTTGTATATGGTGAGAGTGGGTGTGGTTGGAAAGTGGGTGTGCGGATGGTATGGCTTAAGGTTACTTGGCTTGGGTTTGAAAGAAAATGTATGATACGTGAGGTTGGTATTGGAGTTGGAGGTACGCAAAACATTGAACGGCCAACTATAGCGTATACTGGTATACAAAAAAACAAATATATATAGAAATGAGCGAATCAAAGAAGAGTTGGAAGATGGTAATAGCGTAGTACAAAAGACAACGACAGAAAGAATACAAAAAATGGAGGGCCGTTACGACGCCATACCTGACCTTTAATAAGTCAAAATTCTATCAAAACAAACATCATACACTCTACATCCACACTCCACCACTTAAAAGTTACCGTCAAATGTCAACCATACATATCATCTTGAACGTTATGACTGGATTAGATCTTGTCAGATTTTAACAGAATCCAGATTTAGTGGACGTAGGGGTTTAGGTCTGGACTGTGTGTACATTCATATCCTACTTTTTTTTTTTTTTTCTTGAGCAAGTGGGTATTGGCTGGGTGGAGATGTGGATGAATGCGCGTGTAAAGGATTGATGTTTGTGGTAAGAAAGAAGGAGAAAAGAATTGGGAATGTACTGTAGGACGTTTGGTTGTCAAAAATGGTAGCTTTTGCTTTAAATATATACGATGATTGCACACTAATACACCCACGCCATAACGAAACCTCCTTTAGTTTTATCCAAATAAAATCTACAAACAATATTGTTATATTTTCAATTGTTATAACCAGATCATATATATAAAATTCACCTAACCAATGTTACATACGCACTCCCATCTCCAATTCTAAACCTCGCTTTTAAGTACAACTCCACCCACAGACCAGATCTCCATTTCATCCTCGACCCTATCACTAAACACCGTATCACCCCCTGCTTCTATGCGTTCCTTCTCAGCCGCTGCCAATCTCACTGCCACTCGTTTCGTGTACTCCTGCACAGTACGTTGCAGCGTTCCTTGCAAGACATTATTCTCAACAGCTTTCGCATACCAAGGTTCGAAAACCCCTTCGATACCAGTTTCTGTAAGTTTGAGTACCGCAAGGTACGCTTTTTCAGCTGCCAGCTTGACCGGGATAATTGTATCTCGAAGACATCCGAAAAGTGCAGGAATAAGAGTATCTAAGAAAGGCTCGATGAGTTCGTAGTTATGTCGGGCAAGTGTGCGAATGACAATAAGTGCGTACCGTCTAGATTCAACTGATCTCGAGGGATTCTTCATCATTGCCTTCGCTAATTCCGAAACCAAATTCGAAACTAACTCCGATTCAGCCGTCAGCTCATAATCTTTCGTTAACAAAAATTTACCAGCTGCAAGGATTGCATTTTCAGAAACAGCATCCGAATCCGACATAATAGATGACGCAATATACGCTCCCAGATCTTCTGTAACTCCCGTCTCCTTGACTTTGGAAGGTGCGTCTTTAAGTACCGAGTTCAGCGTTAATTCAGCAAACTTCAGATTTGAGTTTTTCAAAATCTTTTCTGTAATCAACTTAGTTGCTTCTTCGCTTCCCACGGCATTAGTTAATCCACCCACAAGTTTTGCTAATCTGATCTGTTTCTTTTCGTCAGCACCCGAGAGCTGATCATCGATAAAGTTCATAAGCAAAGTCTTCGAACCAGCTCCAAGAGCCTTACCATTGTTGACAACGATATCTGACAAAGCTCCGAGAATAGATGTAACGACACCCTCATCATCAGCTGCTCTAGCACCGTTAACCAAATCAGCAACCAATGGGTCAACCCTAGGTTGAAGTTGAACAAGAGTAGCCAGAGCAGTTCCTGCTCTAGTTCTCAAAGTTTCATTCGAAGCATCAGTTAACGCTTTAGCAAAAGTTCTCTGTAATTGAGGTAAGAATGGCTTCAAAAACATCGGAATCTTAGCCAACAGAATATTAAGAGTGAACAAAATAGCAGATTTAACATCTGGCGGGAATCTCTCACCGACAGTACGAATCAAAGGACCAGTAATTTGCGTAACATAAGGTTTTAAGTTAGCAGCACTGGTGCGTTCAACGACATCCGCAATACCCAGTGCAGCGTGTTCTCTTTGATCCGAGGTACCGTACATAAGACCTTGCAAGAACACAGGCAAAATGCAGCTTGGACCCTTGGGTAGTTTGAACCCAGGCAATTCCTCACCAGGTTTGCTAGTTTGTCTAAGTGCAGTGCGCGTAGGTTTGACCAATTGTTCGAGTTCTTCTTTAGATTGAGTTTTAATGAGCTCAGTAAGACATTTCCAGGCGGCTTTAACGACGTTTTCATCAACCTCATCAAGAGATGAGATACCGAGTGAAAGCCAGTCGTGGACATACATTGAGAAATCAAGGGGTGTCTCAGAAAAGAAGGTTGCTGTATGAGTAAGGGTGATAGCTCGCTTGGTTGAATCTGGGTTTCTAGCCAAAGTAAGCAAATGTTGCATCAATGGATGGACTCCTGCATCCGAAGTAACAGAAAGTAAAATAGTGTCCAAAGCAGTACCACTTTCTTCCACAACTTCTTCGCTTTCCCCTGAAGCAATGGCTTCAACCAATGCATCGATAATAGAAGATAATCTCTTAATTAAAGCAGATCCGGCCACACCTGCTAAAGCACTCAGCGAGCGAGCATTGGAGCTTGTCATAGGAGGCTTCAACAATGTAGGGATAAGAACAGGGAAAATGACACCACTCTTTGCAGACATAATTTGTCTAATGGCAGCCAATGCATTGTCGTGAGTGTCGTCAGATTGAAGCATAGTAATAAGACCAGGCAAGATCTGATCGGTAACACTACTTCCAATAGAGTTTTGCAAGGAATCGAAACCTTTGGCAGCAGCTTTACGAACCTCATCGTCGGGATCTCCCAAACCAGTACGAATGACGTTAATAATAAGAGTTTGATGATCCCTAAGATCGTCTTCTTGAGTAGAATTGATGAGCTCTGTGATTGCAATGCAAATACCTTGTCTGGCATCAGAGTCACTAGTAGCCATTCCCTTCTCCAATGTAGGAATGAGAATAGAAAGAGAAGTGCTACCAACACGACGGACAAGTTCACCAAGAGCTTGAGCTGCAATAGTACGCTGCTCCTCATCGATACTAGCCAAACGACGAATGATAGTTTGTGTAAGAGTAGGCAAGATATCCTTAACCATACGAGGAGTATTAGAAACCAAACTCTTCCAGACATCAATAGCAGCAGCTCTAACTTGACCACTAGTATCAGTACGGCACATGAAGATAGAGGAGAAGATACGGTCTCTTCTTTCGACTCCCAAGACATCGACCAAAGTCTTGTTGACATCACCATAAATAATCTTATCTTCCTCAGAAAGTTCAGCTTTACCAGAAACACCTGTAAGTTGATAGAGCAAATCACCCGTAAGTTCAACTGATGCGATTCTAATTCTGTGGTTGAAGTCAGACAAACCTCTTTCGAGCTCAGGTAACAGCAAATCAACTGCTTTAGTGGCATAGTTCTTCACAATGAGTCTACCGGCCTTAAGTGAAGTTTCACGAACATTTGAGTTTTCATCAGCCAAACCAGAAAGAACTGGGGGAATGATAGTGGTCAAATAACTACTGAAAGAAGCACCGAAACAGGAAGGTAAGAAGATCATCATAGGCATGAAACCCTCTCTGATAAAAGACTTGGGACTGGTACAGTTCTTTAAGATAGAAGGCAACAGTTCGTCCAGCTTCTTGGTACCCAAACCGTAAATAATTTCTGCCAGACCTTGGGCAGACCCAAGTCGGTCTCCAACCTTGTCTTCAGATTTAAGATTGTTGAAAAGCCTAGGAATAAGGTCAGGAAGTTGATCTTCACCCAATTTCTCAACCAGAGTACCAATGGCTCTACTGGCTGTAGCACGAGTAGCAGGCACAGGATCAACCATAGACACTTCAAGTTCTTCCACAAGCTTATCAAGGTAAGGCACCAAGTCTTTACCATCTGTCAAAATAGACATGTTACCAACGATTTGGCAAGCCTTACGTTTGACACCAGCGGATCTATCTTTGAGACCACGGTACAAGACATGGATGACAAGGGCCAAAGATGGACCATCGATATAATGAACGAATTGAGTTTTCAAAAGAGCATCTAAAGCCGGCTCGGTATACTTTGTAGGATCACCAATAGCCTTAATCAAGTCAGGTACCAAAGTTTGAATTTCAGGATTTCTAATAACTTCACCAAATTTTCTCAAACTTGCGTTACCGGCGTTTCTAACTTCTTTGTGGGAATCGTTCAGCACGGCAACTAATTCAGGAATAATAGTTGACAAAGAAGCAGACAGTTGTTTAGGGTCAAGATAAGCCATGGTACCTAACAATTCAACAGCTCCCTTTTTGGCTCTCCAAGCAGTTTGATTGATATTTTCCAAGGCCAATGGAATCAGTTTCTTGATACCAAAGCCAGTAGCATATTTCATAATTTGTCTTGCAGCATAAGACGTGGCATCACGAACTTCTGGGTTATTATCACCTAAGCTTGCCAAAATGATTGGGATAATTTCCAAAGCATAAGGTTCAAAGTAAGCCTGCAAACTCTGAGACAAACATTCAAATGCAAACTGGGCTCCTTGTCGCTTCTTTGGATCTTTTCTATCTTCAGCAGCGTCTGTCAAGGTTCTAATGATATCGTAGTCTGCCAATGCAGAAATACCGGCACCTTTAACTAAACCAGCCAAACCATAGGCAGCACCTCTTTGTTGACCATATTTAGGAGCTGTAAGAAGACGTTCCAAAAGTCGGTCAATGTACTCTTGTAGCTGGGGCTCAAAAAGCTTGACTAGCGGCGGTAAGCATTCCGAGACCGCATACTGCACATCTTCATTGGGTGTGTCCAAAGTGGCAATCAACCTGTCAACAATCTTTAATAGACGTGGATCATCAGCTTTAAGATGCTGTGCCAAAGCTCCGTAAAGAACAACAACATTTTCTCTAATACTATCTTGGACTTGAGATTTTGTGAGAGGCTTTGAAAGGTAACTCTCAAAAATCGGAATCAAGGTTTCTACACATTTACCACCATGAACCTGAATAACATCGATACCAGCTTTTTTGATTTCGTTTCTGACACCAGCATTTTTGTCACCTAAAGCTAATCCATCAATCAAGAAAGAGAAGAACTTTGATACTGTTTGAAGATCAAATTGAGGCGCTAACGCTTGGAAGGCATAAGCGATACCGGTTCTCGCTTCCGAAGGGTCAGGAAGTTCTAATGAGCTCTTAACTACCATTCCAAACTTGTCTTTGATTGGAGCGGGTGGTTTCGCTCTTTCAACGAAAAGATCCACAAGTTGTTGGTAAGTTTTATCAAAAGACCCAGGAAGTTGACTTACTGCGTTGGCCAAAGCGGCGGCGGTTGCCTTTCTCAGTGGAGCATGATCCTCTTCCAAGAAAGGTATAAGCTTTTCAGGTGTGTGTTCATCAATGGACAACTCGTTTTCTTCCCAAATACTATCAGCTAGCTCGGCGTTAGTAGTATCTTCATCGAACCTTTCAATGAATAGTTCACTAGAGTAGCCGATATGCGAAAGCTCCAATTCGCTGTCAATAAGCTCTAAAACAGTGGTGCGAATCATAGACTCCTTTGAGATAGAAGCTTTAATAATAATTTCTAGCTCTTCATCACTAAGGTTGACAGATATACTTTGAATAATACTGGTAAGACAGTCTCTGGCAGACTTGCTTTTAGTAGGGTTTTGTTGCATCAGTGTCACCAAGGCCCTAATAAGACGGCCCCTTGGTGTAATGGTGGATTTGAATTCATCTGAATGTTCAGACAAAATCTCTAATGCTAACATAGTTTGCTCTTCAATCTCATCTTCAACAGTAGTACCAATTCCACCTCTTCCCTCAATGACGCGCAGAACAAGAGGTACGATATAGATAAGTGAAATATGATCGAACGATCTTTGATCACCCAAAAATCTGATTCTATACAGAATCCTGGTGACCAAGTCCTTCAAAGGTTCTTCAGTTAAGCTCTCATCAAGTTTAACTCCAATTGTCCTCAGAATTGCAACTCCGATAAACTTTCTTAGATTGCCCAAACGTTCAGATATATTTTGAGAAAGTAATAGAAAGACATCAGCTGGTTCTGAATCAAACAGCTTGGATGCAGTGCTCGAGAATAATTTGATTAATGCCGTTACAGATCCTGGGAACCAATAGTCAAGACCATCAGGGTATGAACAAGCCAAGTTGGATAATGGCTTCAAAAAACCTAATGATTGTGAGGCGGAATTATAAAACTTGAGAAGACGATTGCGGACCACTGCTTCTTCAGCAAGGTTTTTGTCAAACTTAGCTTGTTCCTCTTTACTCAATTTTTTCTTGGCTGGAGCACCATTATTCTTTTTGCTTGCAATTTCCTTTCGAACTGATTCTTCCCATTTCTTCTCTGCGTAATCTTTGGTATTTTTGTTTTCAACATATTTTTTGGCATTTTCATTTCCGAATACTTCGGTAGACAATTGCCCTTCAGGCGTCTTCCAGATTTTGAGATCATCTTCGCTAATTGTCATATCACTACAGTCCAATCCTTCAAAGATAGTTTTTGAAATTAATGGAGTAATTAAATCGTTTTGAACGAATGAGAGTGTGGCAGCAGCTGAGTAACATGCTTCCAGGTTTTTTTGATCCTTAGCAATCTGTGATGAAGCAATCGTAGACAGAATATTCTCATACATAGAAGTTCCGGTTTCAGTAACTAGTTTCCCCGGGTCAACACCCAATCGTAAGCAGAGTGATGTCCAACCACCTTTGACTTGAACAAAATCGTGATGAGTCACAATCAAAAATTTAGAAAGATGGTCTTCAATGAGATCTCTATCACCTGTACCCGTTTCACCAATACATCCTGAAAATAAAGAGTTAACGGCCGCACCAAGATTGACACGAGGGATATGTGAAATAGGATCATCGTTGTTCGCAGACGTATTCGTTACAATTTTTTCAAGAGTGTTTGCAAAAAGTGGTCCCATAAAGTCTTGATACTCGATATAAATTTCAGGAATTAGTGTTTTAGCCAGTTTTGCTGAAGAAGGAGGTACGGGAGAGACGAGATAGAAAATCCATGCCACTGCCCATTCGGTAGATATACTATCATCATTAAGTTTCACGACAGCTTCGGAAGAGGCAGCCAGAGCACGGATAGCCCAAGTTAGATCAGATTCTTCAGTGAGTTTACTGAATGTTCGATAAGAGGTGATAAATGAAGATTTTGAATTTTTCAGCGATTCTTGGATAATATTAGCAGAAACAAGAGAAGCCCCGGCTTCAGACTTGGAGAGCTTATCAACCAATGCCACAATAGCAAGACCGGTGGTAACATACTCTTTTTGAACTGCTAAAGCTGGGTTGTTGTTGACTTCTTTCCATGCTTCCACAAGTTTAGGGCTCAGCTGTTGAATAAAATCAACTGGTAGCTTAGGAGAATTGAGCAAGGCGTTGACAAGCGTTGATACCCAAATGTTTCTCAAATTTAGTTTCTTATCGGCAATTCCTTTGTTGATAATGTCAATAGAAGCTTTTTCTATGGTTACGTCGTTGGAGATGTCGAAAATCAAATGTTTGAAATAGGCAGCTGTGAGCGCTTCCAAAGCTTTGTCGTTCATCTCTTTGGAAATTGCTGAGCTGATCCCAGTATAGACAGTCTTAGATGTGTTTTCATCCGTTATCAATGAACTCAAAGCAAGACCCAGCAATGCCCTTTGATCGGGGTTGGAAATTTTTCCAGACTTGAGAGGAGTCACTAATGCAGACGTAACTTCAACCAACTTTTTACTTTCCGGACGCACCTTGCTAAGTGCTATATTGACAGTCAAAGAACTGTATTCACGAGTTTTTGGGTTAGAAGAACCAAAACAGGATAACAATGGTGTAAGAAGTGGAGAAACCAAAGACTCCGAAATATCAATCAAAGGCGAAATGTTTTTCAGTAACGTCGGGACAATAGTTTCTAAAACGACTTCTGGAGAACGCAAAATTGCTTTTGATACGGGTGATGCAATGATTTTATCAAAATCGTCTTGGGTCATGAAATCAGACAAGAATGGAACAAAAGACTCCACAACAGCATTTGGGAATGAAACTTTAGATCCTAAAACTGCTTGAGTGTATACCTTGTATATATTGGCCTTTTCATTCTCGACAATTTCCTGAATACCGGGATTTGTTGCTGTTAAATCAATTGAAGCACCTGCCATCGCGGATAATCCGATCAGTCTTGTAACCGAGTCTGTGGCTACGCTTGGTGTTTCCAACAAAGACGAGATGTAATATTTTGCAAGTTCGATAGACTTTGGCTGATGGTGAGCGAGAGCTTTTGCAATAGAAGTCTGTGTGTCTCTAAATGATGAAAGAAGCTGTCGAGGTTTCTTGTTCGACCCTGTTGCTGTAAAAATCTTGAACAAAAGCTTTGACTGCGAAAAGATCAAGCTCTTATAAGCGTCGCCAAATTCCTCAAACTTGGAAGCCTGTGACACCAAAATTGCATTGATCCATTCCAACACTGTTTTTGTAGCAGATAAAGCAATGAATCTTGAAGATGTATCGTTAGCCAGCTGGGCAATTATTGTGAAAATGGTTGTTGATTCTTTCGAGTTGTTTAGCAATTCGATAAACCCATCTTGAACAGCATTTCGAGAAAGCGCATCTTCGTAATGTGTGTGAGTCGTGTAGAGTAATGTGACAAGATTCTTAAGTTCGTCCTTTGTAAGATCTATAAATCCCATACTGTGTTAGATGTAACCTCGAAAGATAAGATCGGAAAATATTTGTAGAGTGCTGTAACAACTTACCAGTTTTCAACGCTTCAGAAACATATTTTTTCACGAAAGGTATTCTCTTTAGGGGGGAGGAGCTTTGTAGAGTGATTACAGCTTGGCTCTTCAAATGAGTCCAATCCTCTGAAGCTGATTCTGCCATATTGGCTTAAGATAAAAAGATTGCTCGTTAATAAAACCGCTTTAAAATCAATGAATTTCGACAAATTACTAGGTCTACTTACATTATTTGACAAGGGCAATCAAGAGTAGAGTAAAAGATGTACAATACTTTCAATGACTGGTTCCAAGTAAAAATACAAAGGTGATATGATAGATCAACTTTGAAGATGGAATTGAAGTTTATAAAAATTTCTAGTGGAAGTGAATTTTTCACAGGTTACCCTAAGAAAAAAAAATGTGAGTGATGACATAACAACAACGAGTCAAAAAGCGTGACAGTGTGAAAATTAACTGCAAAGAAATTATAATATCTGGGGCAAGATTTTTCGTATTTATCAAGATCTAAATTCATTGAGTATGTTTTCGAACTTTTAGTTATTCACGATGAATCCGCAGACAAAAAATGTAAGATCTACATATATTTTCAGTTACCGAAGGGTTTTTACAATGGTTATTTCTCAGACATAACTCGACTCACAACATGGAAGCACGGAAAGCTCACCAAATATCACGTATTGAAGTTATATGGTTACTATACAACATGATGGTCAGTATCAAAAAACTTGGTTTTCAATCTTAGTCTTTTTCGGTTCAGACTCAAATTCCTTATCCTCTTCAACCGAACGCTTCACAGAAGTTACAGTTTTTTCTGCCGTAGGTTCAACAGGGCTCGATTCAAGTTCTTTTCTCAGTTGATCTATCGAAACTTCCGGACCTTTTGCGATCATAGCTTTGACTAGTGGAACCCATTCAGTGTCAGGAAGATTATCCACAATATCTTCGTAGTCAAAAACATTTTTGCCCAGCATGAAGGGGCCCTGCTGAGTACGGACCAATTTCGTCATGTGTGCAGTTGATCCTACAGCTTTGGCCAGATCATGAATCAGTGACCTTATATAAGTACCAGACGACACCGAAAATCTAAGCTTGAGTGTGGGGTATTTTTTGTTTTCTTCTTCGGAAATTTCTTTCTTTTCGCTGGTGACCGAGCTCGTTAGCTTTTCCATATCTGGTGTTCCCTTTACGCTTTCCATCATCATCTGCGTTTGCTTAGCAATGATTTCTCGCTCCTCGTCTGTAACCTCACCGGCCTCCGGCAATTTGTACTCTGTTTGATTGAAGTCTAGATCTCCGATCACTTCAAAAAAATTGACTGTAACTTTCCTTTTCTCGATCGGTTTTGGGAGAGGTATACCTTCACGAGCATACTCGTATAATGGCTTACCGTTCATTTTCAGTGCACTGTAAACTGGAGGAAATTGCAAAATTTCTCCAGAGAATTTCTTTTTGATTGCTTCGTTGATACTTTGCAGAGTCAAGTTGGATGTATTACTTTTCTCAAGGATTTTTCCTGTTGAATCGTATGTATCTGTTGAAACACCAAACATAGCAACTGCTTCGTATGTTTTGGTACAATCCGTCAGATACGAGGTTAAACTTTTGGTGCCTGACCCTACGCCGACGACAACTACTCCAGAAGCTAATGGGTCAAGTGTACCTCCATGTCCGACCTTCACAACATCTGAATTTCCTTTCTTCCACCATTGCCCTTTCCTCTTGTTCTTTTGTTGTTTTTTCGGTCCTACATTAGCTTCTGAACCTTCGACAAGTTTAGATGAATTCAAAGCAGCTTTAATTGAAGATATCACGCTTGCTGAAGAAGGACCCGAGGGTTTTTTTATTGCAAATACTCCGTTCATTTTTTAACTGTGTAAAGGTTGGTGAAGTCTAGTGTGTACACAGTTGGGACAAAGCGTATGAAATTTTTTGCTGATATGCGCTTTCTAGTACAGTAGAAAAACAAATAGAACATGGCTTATATTATTTGTGAGAAAAAAGATAATTCTTTGCTTTTGCATCCCTTGGGAGTTCTCCGGTTTAGAGTTTCTTGGGCATGGGAGCCAATACGAGAAAACATTTATCTAGCGACCGACCGACGGACTTTTTTAGGCTATCACGAATAACTTGAGTTCACGATCATATCACGTAAGTTGATGTAACGATACCTGCAACCAACTAAAAATATCGTAACAGTGATTAAAACATTCTAACGATAGCCCAATTGATTTGATCCCGAAAATTATAGTATCGAGAAACCGAGCAAGTGGGCCATACGAATAAACTTCAACATTTCTATGTGCACATACCTGTGCATATGTTTATCGTTGAAGAAAAGAGAAATGAGCGAACGTAAGTGAAAAGCGTACTAAACCTTTATTCATACGAAAATTGATAAGGCTATTTGGATCAAACTATGCACGCTTGGTATATTGATTGAGTGAAAAGTCTTTTATCGTAAATATCGCTGCTTAATGGACCATTGCTATCTCGCGAAAAGAATTAAAAAAAATTGGTACGCAGAAGTATGATAGGTGGTAGCTATTAAGTACTGTACGACTCAATACTGCAATTATCATCATGGCAAAAATAGATAGCACTGGTAAAAAAAATCGATACGAGAGAAGTTTACATAGGCTCGAGAGTAATAAACAAATTTGTGTAAATGTTTCACTTAAGAAAGTAAATTTTAGAGTAAGTCGAGATGCTGAAAATGAAGGTGAAAAAAGGACAAAGCGCCCGGTATCCCGACGACTTCTGACTTTGTGCTAATGACAGAATCGAAGTATCCCATTCACGAACAGTGAGTTTGCAACTCTTTATTTACACAAGGTTGCCCAATCGAGTGCCCTAATGTGAAGACGAAGCATTTGTACTTACCCGACCCCACATGGCTTATGCCTTCTGAAGAGTAGAGACAACGCGAGCTTAGATAAATTTCTACTGATTTCCCCCTGATATTGGATTTCAAGGATTTGAGATTTCGTCGTAAAGTAATGTTATTGCCCAATTTTAGATTTTGATTGACGTGTTCAGAATCCTTATAAAAGAATCCCGTTTCCCCCCTTAAATTTCAGCAGATGTACGGCTGTACCAAAATCATTTTATGTCTGTTTTCCTTGTTCCAAAATTTTGTATCTACGATTAGTACCGTCTATGAGCCAATCAAGAGTTTCAATGGATCTGGCTGTTGCCTTTTAGTAGTTACTTATTGAGTATTCAGCATTCTAAACGTTCTTCGGTAGACGTTTTGTTTCTTAGAGAGAGTTCAAATCATTTGTAAACTTAACGTTCAGTGCTCAGCAACAAATCGAAATATACAACTTGTTGCAAGATTCTCGTGTGCTTTCTCATCGTTTGTTTTCACCGAGCTGTGAAATAACCCGATAAACGCGCTGGTTATAGCAAAAGCCCAAAGATACACATGCTATTCTTGACGTCTACTATGCCAATCAAATGTCTTGGAACCTATTAACCACCATGAATATTTTACGACACGACGATTTTTTGAAAACGATACTCACATTCGTATATTATGTTAGTTTTATATAGGTCAAGAACTTTTCGTAGATGTATGAAGCTTTGTAGAATTCGGCTCAAGATACAATTTTTAGCAATGTTTATCCTAAAATGCGGTAGCAAGTGAAACAGTTCTATGGGTATAGAAAGTCACATCTATCCAACACTTATCCTTCACACGGTGTAATAGTAAGCTCTTTAATTTCTCTATCCAGTCAATCATTATACATGGAAGATAACCCGATTGATTGTAACTATTCTATTGAATCAGCTATTCCATTTCCGACGAAAAAAAAAAAAGCTTAACGCTAAGTGGAATGAAATTTTCACATTGCCTTTTTAGTACGCTAATAAGCAGAAGAGTTTCCCACTGCCAAAAAAGTGTCAAATTTCAATCCATACAAATCGGTCCAACCCCATTTTCGCCATCATCGTTTAGTCGTTTGCACTCCTTGTAACTAACCGATGTTCCTAGAATTACCTATACACTTTAGACTGTGCTTAGTACCGAACATCAGTTCACAGCATAGCTTGTCTCATTGTACAAGTATCTGGCTTAAAAGTACAGTGATCTGGCTATTTTAATTTTCAATTTTTATTTTTCTTCTTTCTTTTTTATTTTCCCTTCCTTTCTTCCTCTCTCTTCATTTCGCCTTCTTTGACCCCTTCTATTCAACATACATTTTGTTTTATTCTTTCGTTTTTCAACAAAATATATTGATTTAATTTATAAAAATGGCTACCAAACTTGCTCCCAAAGACTTTAAAACCGATGCTGAATTCGCTAAAGCTTTACATGGTGAAAAGCCTAGTGTCGGCCTCGCTGCTGTGATCAACAAAAACGCTGAAGCTCACTCCGCCGCTGTTGACGGTTACTTCAAACATTGGGACAATAAGAACTCTGAAAATCAGACTCAAGAAGACCAAACCGCTCGATTGGATGACTACTCATCCCTTACCAAGCACTACTACAATCTTGCTACTGATTTCTACGAGTATGGTTGGGGTACTTCATTCCATTTTTCAAGATACTACAAAGGTGAAAGTTTCAAGCAAGCAACTGCGAGACATGAGCACTACCTTGCTTACAAAATGGGACTCAAGGCTGGTCAAAAAGTTCTTGATGTAGGATGTGGTGTTGGTGGCCCCGGACGCGAAATCTGCAGATTCACTGACTGTACTATTGTTGGACTAAACAACAATGACTACCAAATTCAAAAGGCTAGAACTTATGCTAAACAACAAAATCTTGAAGATAAGCTCACATATGTTAAGGGTGATTTCATGCAAATGGATTTTGCTGATGAAAGCTTTGATGCTGTATATGCAATTGAAGCTACTGTCCATGCCCCAAAGCTGGAGGGTGTCTACTCTGAAATCTACAGAGTTCTTAAGCCTGGTGGAACTTTCGGTGTTTACGAATGGGTTATGACTGACAAATTTGATGAGTCTAACCCTCGTCATCGTGAAATTGCTTACGGTATTGAAGTTGGAGATGGTATTCCCAAAATGTACACTCGTGAGGTTGCTGAGCAAGCTCTCAAAAACGTCGGATTTGAAATTGAACACTCTCAAGATCTAGCTGATGTTGGTGACCAAGTCCCCTGGTACTATCCTCTTTCTGGTGAGTGGAAGTACCTACAATCTTTCGGTGATCTATTCACAATTTTCAGAACTTCCAAGTGGGGAAGATTACTTACAATGGAGGGAACAGGCCTTTTGGAGAAGCTAAGAATTGCTCCTGCAGGATCTAAAAAGATCACTATTGCTTTGGAAGATGCCGCCGTCAACCTTGTTGACGGTGCCAAGCTTGGTATCTTCACCCCTATGATGCTTTACGTTTGCAAGAAGCCTGAAGAAAAATAGAGATAATATTAGATGATAACACGTTCGTTTGTGGTATAGGGGAAAAGTTGTTTTGATTTTTTTAAACGATCTCGTTGAAACGACCAGAGACAGTTCTTTTCTCTTGCAAAGGTCAACTTATTGGGAAAAGCAAATTTTGATCTGCTAAAACATAAAAATGGGATAATGTAAAGAAACCGAATAATTAATATTTAATATCATAGTTTTGTTGTTTTTGACACGCTTTGCCGATTATTAGCTGTGATGTACAGTATGGGGACTGATGGGTAAGTGGTAATTTTACAAACAATTGTGCAAAATATTCTGAGGGCACGAACTGGCTGGAGTGAATATTTAGTTATTTCAATAAGTAGGTATGGTAAACTGATCAACTGTATCATACAGACTGCAGGTTTATCCATTAGCGTCGAAGGTCGTGCTATACATATCACTCGTGGGGTATATTGGAAATAGAGAATTCTTGCGTGCTTATGGTAGTTTTCAACATCGAAAGTAAATCATACATATCTTCATACAAAAGTTGATGAGGTTTTTGACGTATGAAAAAGTCTACAGTATTTTGCAGTGGTTAAGTGAAGTTAAGTAAAGCTGCACTGCGCTGGACCAGGTGAGGTTAAGTAAGGTACACGCAGTAATAAACTTTAAAAGAAAGCATCAAGTCCGTTTGCTAACTCATTCAACTAATTGATCGAGACGTTCACCCTATTGTAAATTACTTGATTGAAGTCTCCACTATTTTCAGATGTATGCCATTGCCATTCTATTATCTATGGTTAGAGCAAAAAAACTCAAAGCCTGAGTGTAACAATACGAGCTTACGTGCGACAATGAACAGAGATTGGGAAACTCCTTATTTGAACACGTAAACTGTACAGCTCACTTAGCCTATTTGGATAAGATTAACCGAATATGGAATGCTGAAAATTCATGGAATATTTGGAGATGTGTGTGTGAAGATCTTGGAATGAATGGAATTGACGGGGCTGGTACGAAAGGGCATTGACGAACTGGGGATGGTGTGAGTACCGGATGCGGGATTCAAGGTCAGTGAGCAGATGAGCGGTTTAATTGTCCGTAAAGAGATCAGTTTGCGTCAGCCTGGTGGTCAGTAGTTGTGAATCAAGTTTAATCAACTTGTGGATTTTGAAAGAAAAAAGATAAATCTATTACCACAGTGTTATATGGTAAGATAAGGGTTTGGAATTTGTGAAATGACTTCTAGACCCTTTTACAATTGAAATCGTCCCAGACCACGACGGACCACCAATTGCTCATCTATTATATAATAAATGGCGTAAGTTTTTGTGAAATCTATTAAAATTCAGAAAGATCGTTAGAATTGGAACTTTATGCACCGCATAGAGGTTGTAAACATGAATCCAATTTGAAGCTAATACTACAGATCTCGACCACAACTATGAAGCCGATCAGACTCCATAAAGCCTGAAGCGCCTATTAAACTAAAACATTAAAACAACACACCGTCTTTGTTCTATCATGGATTACTATCGAGCGTTTGGGCTCTTTTCATCAGGTTATAAGTTTTCATACATAACATCAAAGAAATCTTTCTATTATAGATATGTTTTCATTCGCATTTTTGAGTTTTCTAACCAAAATTGAATTGATTTGGATAAGTCTATAACTCTGATTGAGATTAATGTGCAATGCGACTGAACCCAAGAAAATAAAAAATAACAACGTGATGTAGTGATGATTTTAATCGGAACTTACATCGTTGAACCGTGATCTTGTCATTTAAGATGTCTACTGAGCCATACTTGTTTTTTGATGGGCAGTCCTTTTGTGCTGATCTAACCCAGTTTATTGTTATTATTGTTTTCATACTTTTACACTTTTTGATAATAACCTCCTTTCCTTATTCTTTGTGTGTTTGCTACAATAACTCTGCTAGGAATAAACATATACGCATAATGGTTAATTTCAGTTTTTACTGTGATAAACAATGTGGCAGAGAAACTCCACTTCAAAATCATCATAGACCAAGCTGTGCCAAGGATCCTACTTAAGAAAAACTGCCATTCATGACAACGACGAACCGTCACAATTCAAGAGTGACTTGAAACCAGGACTGACATATAAGTATAAGAGACAAAAATACACAAAGATTGGAGGATCCCAGAAATAGAAAAGGAGAATCAAGAAAGACCAATAACTACCGAAAACTACAAAATTAGTCCGACAGCTAATATTTGTGATTTACGTGTCTAATTTACAATTGATTAGTTGAACTAATTGAAGAAAATCAATCACAGTCTCGACTGAGTCTCATCAAACATTCAACTTGATCAAACGAACTACGTGCTGTACGTATAGGGGATTTCAGAAACGAGACTATGGCGGGTTGTAAAATTGTATACTTGCCTCTTGACAAAAAAACAGGAAGCATTACAAAATACGAGCGAACAAATAAAGCCAAATTATTATAGGCGAATTTTGATTGATAGAATGACGAAATCAAAAGAAGGTCCACCGGGATAGAATTTGCAAATATCTTCGTCTAGGCAAACACTCTACCGGAGCCCTAACTGGATGTTGATAGTATTGCGAATCTAACTTTAATTACTTAGTGCGAGCGTTCGATTTGGCGAGTTTATGAGCCCTCATAAAGTATCGTCATCACAACTTCCATATCTTGGTGAGAGCTTAACCCACAGTGCGTTGATAAATAATCACACAGTCGTGGTTAACAATTTGTAGTTAGCTAACCTACGCTTATTTTGAACTTTGATTGTTTTTCTTACAAGTGTTTTTCCCTTGCATTTTTTTTTTTTTTTTTTTAAGAATTGAAAACTTCCAAATTATGTTTTTGTTCTTTTTCCTCCTTTCTTCTTCAGATTCTTTTTGACTGAATATTTATATACATCCGTTTATTCATCTTCAAGATAAAATAACTCTCTTTTTTCTGTTCTTTAATTCTTCTACGTTTCTCAGATATCTCAGATAGTGTTTTGACTAGAGATCTTAGAAACTAGCACACATTGTCGATTTAGTTCACATCTTTCAAGCGCTCTCTTTTAGTACTGTTTTTTTGAAGACGTGTTATACCAAATTAATCATGCTGTTTAATGTAAAGTCGTTAACAGCTTGGCTTCTTCTACTTATAGGGTTTTCCGCAATCCTAGCTATGGCCGAAGATGAAAAGAAAGAAGAAGAAAAACCGTTTAAAAACGCTGTTTTCCACGACACTTACATGGTCAAGGATGAATCATTTATTACTCCCAGAACACACCCACATCTGTTCTCATTTACAGGAAGATGGATACGTCGCAGAAATATCTACCAAGCAAGTGAGTGGCCAGCAACTTCTTTTACTGCCTTAATTTACGGCCAAACTTGCAAATTGAAACTTAAATCTCCCATCAAAGAGGGAATCGTCAAGAAAAGCTTCTTCCTAGCATCTATCGACAGCGGATCTCAGGTTTACTTGGCGTTACCTGATTATAATGCTACTGAAAATCCAGTCTTCGAAATTAACATTGATTTACCAAAGTTAGAAGAAGATGTGGACCAAGTCGCATCCAACAACAATCTATTAGTTCCTCATGTTGTTGAGTTCACATCCGAGCCTGGGTTCCCATTGAATGTCGTTGGCATCACTATCGATAACATGCTGGTCAAGCAAGGAAATGAATGGATGAAAAGAAGAAACCAGATTCCTACTATCGAATACATATCCGACAAAGTCAAGGGCTCGTCGGTCTTGAATCAAACCTCTATTTACAATGTTGCAAGAATGTTGGGATTGAGACAGGAGTATATTGTTGATTACGATGTTTGTTTCTCCGGGGAGTGTTCAAGAAAACAATCAGGTTTGGCGGAAGAATACACTTACTTCTCACCTTTCCATGGCAACGCACATCCTCAAGATGCCAGAGAGCCCATGCCCAGCAAGTACGTTTTTCACCGTGACGAACTAATGATGCAAGTGAAAGAACCTGAATTTGTTATTCTTGATGTCGGTGATAACGATTTGCAAAAAGATGTTGACGGAGGTGACTTTATGACATCTCTACAATATTTCTTGGGAAATCTTCTCGTGAACTATAGACCTAATGCAGAAATTTTTGTGCTAATTAAGAATGGCCGTTACGTGACTGAGACAGAAGATGCAATTATATCAATGAGAAATCCAAAGATCCACGCGGTCAAGTTTGGTACTGACTCCATTGAATGGTACAAGTCGTTTTACTGCTCATATATTTTACCCTTGAGCGATGATAGTTATCCATACAGAGAGTTGTGCGGATCGGCATACGAGCAACTCACTGTTGGATCAGGAGTAGACGCAAGCGCGTTTGTTCATGGATTATTGATTGTGGGATTTTTGGTTGGTATTGTATTTACATTCTATGCTAAAAGAAAGGTGATAATGGGATACTTTGGTGAAGTTAAGGGAAATGCAGGCCTTTATGGAAAATTGCCCATTTCTAGTGAAGGATCTTCTTGAAGTAGAAATAGAAATGATGACCGAAGGTTGATAATGGGTGAATTAACATAGCATTTCTGGAAATGTGAATGGGGAAATATATATTATAAACTGATGTATAAGTGGTATATATATCAATCAATTATACATAATCTAGAACAAAGTATATGGAGATATGTGGCATTCATAAAGGACATATTAACAACGGATTTTATTGTGTGGTAAGTTTTTTTTTCTCGGACTTTAACGGTATAAGTTACCTTTGTTTTTAATTCAAAATTGATCTAAGCTACACACCGTCAACTTGATTCAAAAACAATTCATATAAATTGATGTGATATACTATGGCATTCTACTTGTTTTTTGAAAAACAAAATAGAACGATTCTACATCGTAATAAACCAATAGAACAACTGTCTATGTGAGTATACTGGCAGTGAACGCTATTGGGACGTGGTGAGAGTTCACTTGTGAGTTGTACAGTACATAAGTATGATAAGAATTGTGACATTTTTGTGTGGAAGGAGCGTAGTATCACCGATGAGACTGGAGTTGTGTGTTGAAATGAGCCGGAGGCTACTGAACATTTTTATTCGGGTGTATGACTACAATGAATTGGATAAACATTATTTTTCTTTGGGCACAAGACTGTCCGTGACTATGGATTCGGATACAGAAACCCTGTATATGTCACGGACAATATCTAATCTTGAAACCCGTTATGCAATATCTGGTTCGTCGAGTGTTTAATGTCTTCAGCAGGTCGTAAAAAAGGTCTAAGCAGTGTCGTTGTAGGTGTTGGGGTATAACAACGTACCGGTATGAGGCGGGTTGAATGGTATTGGAAATGGAAATAGGTTGATGAGAAGGGGGTTGTTTGTTTTTGGATTGGATCTAAGATGTTGTGCTTGTGTATGTAGTACAGTTATATTATATTATACAGAACCAGGTTGTAATAAATCTAGTTGTTCATGTTTCTTTTAGATTAACTAGTGGTATACAAATTCATGTCCATAGCGACTCGAGACTTTTTATCTAATGCTTGGACTTTGCTACGAAATGTACAAAGTAACAAACGCCACAATAGTACTTTATAAGTTATAATATCAATCACGATTAACTTCGTTCTACAGACAAACTTATAGATCATGACTCAACCGATTTCAATTCAAAAACAGATCTGAAACCATTAAACAATAGCTAAGCACGAACCAATTTCAATTATTAAATTTATATATATTTATTACATGGATATAGATTTTTCCAAACAAACAATAAACAATCAACCACCAAAAAAAAGCGAAAAAAAAAATTTCAGGCAAAGAGTAAGGTATAAAAAGTATTATGAGAAATGAAAACAAAACACACATCTTCTAATCAATTAACAATACCATAACAAAAAGAAGATTAAGCCGACAAGAACTAAATTATTCAGGCACACAAGCAATGATTATAAGTTGATCAAAAAAACAACAACAATAACAAAAACAACAAAAAAGTAATTAGAATTAAGAAATAAATGTAGTCTCACAGAACCCGTGTCCAGTTTCCTCAACAACAACGTCCCCTCCAACTTTGGCAATCTTGATCTTCATAGTCTTGTCACTGAACTGATAAATATAAGGTCTAGCACCGGACACTCCTGAAGCAACCTTCTTCAAAAACGCCGGAATCTCTGCCATGACATCCACTCTCTCCACCAAATGATCTAAAGTACCTTCGATGTCGGCCTTGAATTCGGGTTCTGCAGATTCCGATTCTATCGCAGGACCGTCAAGCTTGAAGGTAATTCTCTTCGGGGCTGGCCATCCAACTTCGTCAATTACCGCGTCGTGGTGTTCGACTTCCACGTCTGCAGAAGTAAATAGTAGCTTTCCATTGTGAGTGACACCTCCAACACTAACTTTGCACGAACCGTAAGAAACAGGGGTGGTGAATTCCATGACAACGGCTGAGCTGGTTGGGCCTTGGAAGTTGACAAAGTTCCAGCGAGCAGCAGCGTGATGTGGCTTCATACCTTGCAAAGCCATAACGTAGAGCGAGTCTCCTTCAATCTTTATTTCCTTTCCGTGTATCTTAATTGTACCTTCAACTTTGTTGCGAGGCCAGAAAACGTGACGCATTGAGCCCCAAGGGTTGCTAAGGTCTTCACCGTAAAGCGAAGTACCGGTTTCACCGATCTTAAAACCTTCTGCGACCCTTTCAATAGTAAGATTGACAATAGAGCCTTCATTGACCTTTGAGTCGATTGTGTATTTGTTTCCCTCCTCGTTCAAAGAAACTGTAACACCTTGTGCGCTGAATCTTGTTCCCTTTGCTTCAAAGTCTTCCAAGTGGGTAGAAGTCCACACACAGTCTTCCTTAATTGTGTCGTGAATAACTCTGCAGGTGAATTGGGCAGTGAAATGTAAACCTACTGGGTTTGAGTGAATGATCTGAGCAAAGCCGTAGTGTCCGGTTTTGGAGGTGAAGTAAAATGTTTGGGTTTCGACATTGGAGCTCCAAGGTGCGCGCCATTCCAGATCAGCGGTAGTCAGTTTACCGTATGGATTCTTGCCTTTGACAGTGGAGCTGACAGATTGGAAAGCTTCTGCACCGTAAATAGGTTCAGCTGCACCTGTGATTGCTGATACACTATGAGGAGTTAGTTGAGATCAAAAGACATATTAATGTTTACCAGAGTTATATATACGTACCTTCCTTGAACCCACTTTAACATTTTTTGGTTTATGTTTTCTGTTTATCCTTGTAAATAGTTGATGAATGAACCGTTATCCGAACGAGTCTTTATTTTGAAAATTAGATATCGAGCTTGATTGAAGTGTGAATAAATTTAGATTGTGATTTTTGGATCAACGCAAAAGTTTTTATGAGTCGGAAATTAGAATTTTTTGATGTTTATGGGTTGGGAATAAAGAAAACAGCGAAAGAAAGAGGGAGAAAGAAGGGAAGTAAAAACGGGGAAAAAAAAACTTCATATCATTAAATAAACAAATTATACTCTACCTGTACTTATAGATACTATCCAGTACAAAATGATCTAAGACGATCCATATTTAACCAGTCAATTGAGTATACAAATAATAATCAGACTAAGTAAAAATAAAATGTTTGGCAGGTGATGGCTGCAACAAAAACCGTTGCACAATGTGCTCTAACGACAACTAACAAACACAAAAATCTGGGAAGCTGAATTTTAGCTCTGATTGTTCATAGTTGCTAGTATCTAGTAGATTTATTTACTGCAAACAAAAATGGAACTAGACTAATTGTGAAGCGAATGTCTAACAAATTTCAGGAGTTAATTGTGCTTATTTTTTTTAATTTTTTTTCTGGGTCTAACCTCAGAGAGATGAATGGTTGAACTCCTTAAAATCATGAGACTCGTTTTCTACAGTAAACATTCAGGAGAGGTTCTATTCCAAATATTGATCATCCGGTTTTCGCTCAAGAAACTTCTTAGTTTTTTACAGTCCGAGGACCGTGTTTATTTTCATTTTGCTACATCATACGGAACAATGACCGATATCCATCTGATTCACTTCATGCTATATTGAACACTTTACTATGCTACTAATTGTTTTTGTTATGAATTTTATGATAGAACAAGTTTACAGATGGGGACTTTACAATAAGCCGTTTGACTTAACTGGACAACTGGTTGTCCAGGGGCAGGTTGACAGCAATACGATATTTACGACTTGGGCGAGCGCAACTTTGCACCAGATTTCCAAGGCCTTAAAGCCTACTATACAGGTCTCAATAAACAGGTGGGATTGCTTAAATACTAGTGTTTATGTAACTTGTCTGAAATATACAGATATGCCTTAAACCTCATTCTATGTAGCCATTCTAAGTAAGAAGTTAGATTGCGGTTTTCTACATGAGCGTGTTCTATTCTGACTTGGGGAATTTTCATTGAAGGAAATTTGCGGACTATGGTGAACCAATTTACTCTATCTGCTGCCTCAATAGTAAATAGAATACGGACTAGACAAAATCTACGAACATCTCGTTGTTTTCTACATGAGTTAATTACGATGACAAAATCTAACTTCTTTCATTAGTTTGCAGTCTAGTTGCAGATGAACAGTGACCAGTAGAGCTATGTCTTTCAGCACAGGCTCTACTGACTTCAGGCTTATTAGTTAGGCATGACTTAATCGCTTTAATTGAAGTGGTGTATGCTATCATGACAATGATGTCTGATTCATTATCCTAGAATAAGGTGTTCCCTGATATACTATTTATGTTGCTAAACACAAACGTTTGATTGGCCGGCTTACCGACCCCTCCCATATTATTACCCCGCATTTTTTTGAGTGCTTTGTTGACTAGTTTGGACATGTAGCTGCCCACCTCGAGACTTTAAAGAGTACCACTTAGCCCCCCAGTGCCTTTGGACGGATGCACCGTATCAAGATAATTGAGCATCGAAATTATTCGGAAGTTGTTTTGTTGACTACGGGGGATGTTTTGTGAGTTAAAGTTCCACACGCACAACCTGTAGTGGCCATATGGTGTAAATAATAATATTGGGCCCAGAATAGGTCAACAAAACTTTATGGTATTAAGTTTCAGCCGAATAGATCCTATGTAACGTGTGATGTATGTGTAGTTTATTGAGAATCTTTGGTGCAACTTTGGCCTTTCATTCTTCTGTTTAAGCTGAATAGTTGAGCAAATAACCAACATATTCGTGTACTTCAGAGGTTATCGTTTTTCGGGAACATCAGTAATGCAAATATAAGCACTGTATATACATTGACATGATAACGAGCATAATAATGCACCGGGAAACTAATTTCGTATGATATCGGATTAACTTAAGAAAAATTCCGATTCTTTTTCGATTTGCGGAACCCTTGGTTTAAGTTACAATTTCCAACTCAATGGACTTTTCAAATTGATTGTTACAGCATTGTAGTGTGGTCTAAATATGCATTATTCTGTAGAGCTGGCCCTCTAATTGCAAACAAAAGAGGGCCTCATAAATCATGACTCATGAAAACCAAAGAGAAAACCAAAGACATTCAAGCGAGGTATCCCAGTTCAATTGAAGCCAATTCATCAGGAAGGAGGCAAAAGTGTTGAATCCATTTACCCAGAAGTATTAAACCTTCGTAAAGAAACTTTATTATCAATTTCAATTTCATTAACTTATTCCTGTAACTTGACAAAATTCCCATACAACTTTCGAATAATATAAATATTCCCCCATTTGCTATTTGTTTTCTAATTTATTTCATCTTAATTTCATTCAACTCTTTTTCTCTATTCCATGACCAACCTTTAACAACTTTCCTCGATACCAACTTATTACATACCAGCAATTGACCATGACATCTGTTAACCGAACTGCTCTTCACCCAAAGGGTGTCCAACCCATTCACTCTCACACTGATCTCGAAGAAGAACTGCACGAATCTGCCCACATTGATTATGACCATGTCACCATCACTCACAATCCTTCTGTTGCCCAACTCTATGAAGATGCCCTCGTTCATGAGTCTGGTTCTGCAATCACTTCTGCAGGTGCTCTTTTTGCTTCTTCTGGCCAAAAGACTGGTCGCTCTCCCAAAGACAAGCGTATTGTTGAAGAAGAAGGTTCCGTTGACCATGTTTGGTGGGGCCCTGTTAACAAGAAGCTGAATGAGCATTCTTGGTTGATCAACAGAGAACGTGCCGTTGACTATCTTAACACTAGAGAGAGAATCTACGTCGTTGATGCATATGCCGGTTGGGATCCTAAATACAGAATTAAGGTTAGAATTGTTTGCGCTCGTGCTTACCATGCCCTTTTCATGAGAAACATGCTTATCAGACCTACTGAAGAAGAATTGGCTAGCTTTGGAAAGCCTGATTTTACCATCTACAATGCGGGTGCATTCCCTGCTAATAGATACACTGACGGTATGACCTCATCTACATCCGTTGCTATCAATTTCAAAGATATGGAAATGATTATTCTCGGTACCGAATATGCTGGTGAAATGAAGAAGGGTATCTTCACCGTCATGTTCTACATTCAACCAGTTAAGTTCAACAACTTGACTCTTCACTCTTCTGCCAACCAAGGACCTGATGGCGACGTTACTCTCTTCTTCGGTCTTTCCGGTACTGGTAAGACCACTCTTTCTGCTGATCCTAACCGTCTTCTTATTGGAGATGACGAACATGTATGGACTGACACTGGTGTCTTCAATATCGAAGGTGGTTGCTACGCCAAATGCCTCGATCTTTCTGCGGAGAAGGAACCCGATATTTTCAATGCAATTAGATTTGGTTCTGTTTTAGAAAATGTTGTCTTCAATCCTTCAACTCGTGTTGTTGACTACTCAGACAAGACTCTAACTGAAAACACTAGATGCTCTTATCCAATTGAGTACATTCCTAATGCATTAATTCCTTGTTACTCGGAAGCACATCCTTCAAACATCATTCTGTTAACTTGTGATGCTCGTGGTGTCATTCCCCCTATCTCAAAACTTACTAACGAGCAAGTCATGTATCACTTTATTTCTGGTTACACCTCTAAGATGGCTGGTACTGAAGAGGGTGTTACTGAGCCCGAAGCTACTTTCTCTGCTTGCTTTGGTCAACCCTTCTTGGTTCTTCACCCTATGAAGTACGCTAAAATGTTGTCAGACAAGATGACCAAACACAAGGCCAATGCTTGGTTGTTGAACACTGGATGGACTGGAGCATCTGCTACCAAGGGCGGTAAAAGATGTCCCCTCAAGTACACTCGTGCAATTCTTGATGCTATTCACAATGGTGAGTTGGCCAAGGCGGAGTATGAAAACTTTGGAGTTTTTAACTTGCAAATTCCCAAAACCGCCCCTAATGTCCCATCAGACATCTTAAATCCCGTCAAATCGTGGACTGGCGGTCCTAAGGAGTTTGAAGAGGAAGTTAAGAAGTTGGGAGCTTTGTTCCAAGAAAACTTCAAAAACTATCAATCTGAGGCCTTGCCTGAAGTTCTTGCAGCTGGACCTCAATTGTAATAAATTTAAGTGAAATGCAAGAATGAACTTTTGTTGTCTTTGAGTTTTGGATTTTCAACTAGTTATTGATGTTGTGTATTGTTTATGAATATGAAATGAAATGAAATAAAAAAATTAATAATATGTTTCGCGTAAATGGTACCTTGCATGGAGCCATACTTTTCTTGAAAGCTTCTCACTCGAGGAGCGATAAAGATGATAAAAATCATTGTACTGTATATAGACTAGAGTTAAAAATTAGTTTTTCAGATTTAAATCAAAATAATATGAAATATGACTTTTGATATAGGATGGGTGATACTAAAATCTATTTTAGCTCAAATTTTTGTTCGACTTTGAAAGTCAAGTCATAATTGGATGTGCTTTACTCTCTTATCTTCGGTATCTCCCGAGACAGTTTTATTCAAACTTGCTATAAAGCAAATTCGAGTTGCTTATACAGACCGGTGTGTACATACATACATTGCTGCATACTGTAGCATGAGTGAACGATCTTTTTTTCGGAGATTCGGGCTTCAGCCTATTATTACTGATGTAATTATTCAAACTGGTAAATTTTGCAGAATACACAAAATAAAGAGAGTGACAAATATCGCCAATTAGTTAACCAACCAAGCAGTGTAAGTTCCGCCTACCCAGACGCTTTTACAAAGATGGGATAGGAAGGTGGGGTAGATTAGATCTAGTCTAGCCTATGTTTATTTTGCACTTTATAGTTACTATGGCTATCGCTGATTAGATAAAGGTGAGGGGTGTGAAGATATTTTATCAAGGAAAAGCTTCACAGTCGGAGAAGACAGATGGAGGTTATTCGACATTTTCTTACCTCGAGGAAAGTTGGAGGTGTCGAATTTCAGTACAACTAGCTGATGTCTGTTTTAGGATGAAATTTGGTGGGCTATACAGGGCTGCTTGTTTGAGTAATAAATATCCAGCGAGGCTTTGAGAAGAAACGGAATGATGTTTGTTATACCGCTGAGTCCAATACTGGAATGACTATGCATATGATTATTTTTTTTCCGTTGACCGTTGGCAAAGTTAGCTAATACCCAGCTTGGTGCTTACCTAACCGGCCACGGGCTTTTCCGACTAGCAGAATCTTGTATGGTAAATAAAGTTACAGGTAAAAGATACTTTGATGTTATTGGCCGACATTGAACTACACTAAGGTACAATAGAATAGGTACTTCATTTGATAAGGAATTTTTTTGTGATATGCTCCAAGTTAGTGTTTCGTTCTTTGATTGAATGTTGATATGACCAGTAGATTAAAATGATTTCCGTTCAATTGCATTTTCTCAATTTTATTTATACTAACGATTCCCCCGAATTATTCGATTCTATTTTTCTTCTTCTTTTTCTTCTCCTTCTAGAACGGTAGGACTAATAGGTTAGATAGCCATTCGAATAGAAATTGCACATACATAAATCACACACATACACACACACACTATTGCATTCGTATTTACCATTGTCTACTACTCTATATCTGCCTGACTTTTCAATATTATAACACAACATACTGATAGCCCACTGAAATTTTCAACTTTTTTTACTGAACTATCGAACTATCACACACATCTACGCAATGACCGCTTTGGATACTACTGGATGGACTATTCCTCAGTGGAAAGAATTTACAACATCGGAAAAACCTCAAGCCGTTCTTGAAACTTTACAAAATTTAGTCAGATCATTTTCAAAAGAAGATCCTGCATGGATCACAATTGCTTCTCCAGAACTTATTGCGTCTCAATGGACTGCATTGCAAAAACTCGGCGAAGATGCCAAATCTGTAAGTTAATCCGGTCCTTCTTCACTTATAAAATTGAAATTTTCTCTAACCTCCGATTATTTAGCTTCCTTTATATGGTGTTCCATACGCTGTGAAAGATAATATCGACGCCAAAGGATTCCCCACGACAGCTGCCTGTCCTGCTTTCGAATTCAACCCTGAAGACGATGCTACAGTTGTTGCTTATCTCAGAGCTGCTGGTGCCATTGTTGTCGGTAAAACCAACCTTGATCAGTTCGCTACTGGATTAGTCGGAACCAGATCACCTTACGGAAAGACCCCCTGTGTATTTTCAGATAAACATGTTTCCGGTGGCTCAAGTGCCGGTTCTGGATCAGTCGTCGGTCGAGGTTTAGTCCCTCTAGCTCTTGGTACTGATACAGCTGGTTCTGGACGTGTCCCTGCTGCTCTCAACAACCTTATCGGTCTTAAGCCTACCAGAGGTGCTCTTTCTTGCAAGGGTGTTGTACCTGCCTGCAAGTCTTTAGACTGTCCTTCTATCTTTACTCTTAATTTGAGTGATGCTCAGCTCGTTTTTTCAATTGTTGCACAGTTTGATATCGATGATGAATACTCTAGGCCCTTGCCTGATAAGCTTTTAACCACTTTCGGAAAAAATCCAGTTTTTGCTGTACCTGATACCCCACTCTTTTTTGACGATGAACACAATCCTGTGCTCTACCAAAAGGCTCTCGACCGTTTGACTTCTATTGGAGTTAAAATCGTTCCTGCTGACTTTTCGCTATTGTACAAATTGGCCAAATGCTTATATGAAGGCCCATGGGTTGCTGAACGTTACGATGCTATCCGCGATTTTGTGATCAACAAGAAGGACGAAATGGATCCTGTTGTATACGGAATTGTCAAACAAGCTGAAAACTTCTCTGCTGCAGATGCTTATAAGTATGAATATATCAGACAAGGTATCTTGAAGCAAGTCGAGAAAGAGTTTGCCAAGTTTGACGGTCTGGTTGTTCCCACCTGCCCTCTCAACCCTACTTTTGCCGATATCGAAGCCGAGCCAGTTCTTGTCAACTCCAGACAAGGAACTTACACCAACTTCGTTAATCTCGCTGATATGTCGGCTCTCGCCGTACCCGGTGGATTCCGTCCTGATGGATTGACTACTGGTATCACTTTCATTTCCAAGAAGTTCAACGATTATGCACTTTTGGATATTGCCCATAAGTTCCTTAGCACTGAGAGTAGAACTATTGGTGCAACCAAGATTGATGTTGGAAACGGAGACTCTCTTATTCCTTCAATTCCCAAGACTGCTCCCACTTCCATTCCTCTTGCTGTTGTAGGAGGTCATCTCTCTGGTATGGCTTTGAACTGGCAATTGCAAAAGGTCAATGCAAAGCTTTCTGAAAAGACTTTTACCACTGCGAATTACAGACTTTATGCTCTTCCCAACACTACTCCTGCTAAGCCCGGTTTGAGAAGAGTTCTTCCTACAGACACCACTCTTAAGGGAGAAAAGATTGCACTCGAAGTTTGGGATGTTCCTAGTGAAAACTTTGGAACTTTCATCTCTATGGTACCTCATCCTCTCGGTATTGGTAACGTGGAGCTGGAAAGCGGCAAATGGGTTAAAGGTTTTATTTGCGAAGAGACAGGTTACGCTACTGCTGAAGATATCACAAAATTCGGAGGTTGGAGAGCTTACATTGCAGCTACCGCCGATGCCTCAGTTAAGCCCTTCTCTACTGTTCTCGTTGCCAACAGAGGTGAAATTGCAGTTAGAATTATCAAAACTTTGAAGAAGCTTGGAATCAAGGCCGTGGCCGTTTTCTCTGAACCTGATCGTTACTCTCAACATGTAACTGATGCTGACGATGCTGTTTCTTTAGAAGGTACTACTGCTGCTGAAACCTACCTTTCTATTGATAAGATTATTGCCGCTGCAAAGTTGACTGGTGCTCAAGCTATCATTCCTGGTTACGGATTCCTTTCCGAGAATGCTGACTTTGCCGAAGCTTGTGAAAAAGCCGGTATTATCTTTGTCGGTCCTTCATCTGATTCCATTAGAAGTCTTGGTTTGAAGCATTCTGCTCGTGAAATTGCCGAAAAGGCTGGTGTTCCTTTGGTTCCAGGTACCGGGTTAGTTGAGACCATTGAAGAAGTTAAGGCTGCAGCAGAGAAGATTGAATTCCCTCTCATGATCAAATCTACTGCCGGTGGTGGTGGTATTGGTTTACAATGCGTCCGTGATCCAAAAGATTTGGAAAAAGCATTTGAAACTGTCAAGCACCAAGGTAAGGCTTATTTCAATGACTCTGGCGTTTTCCTCGAAAGGTTTGTTGAGAATGCTCGTCACGTTGAAATCCAAGTTTTGGGTGACGGCAAGGGAGGTGCTATTGCACTTGGTGAGCGTGACTGTTCGCTTCAACGTCGTAATCAAAAGGTTGTCGAAGAAACTCCTGCACCTAACTTCCCTGACGCCACGAGAACTAAGATGATGGAGGCTGCTAAGATGTTGGTTGCTTCTATTTCTTACAAGTGTGCCGGTACTGTTGAGTTTATCTATGATGAGGTCAGAGATGAATTCTACTTTTTGGAAGTCAACGCTCGTCTCCAAGTTGAACATCCAATTACTGAATCAGTTACTGGAATTGATTTGGTTGAATGGATGCTTTACATTGCCGCTGACCGTGCTCCCGATTTTTCTCAAACAATCACTCCAAAAGGTGCTTCTATGGAAGTTCGTCTCTACTCGGAAAATCCTGTCAAGGACTTCTTACCCTCACCTGGTCAAATTACTGACATCATCTTCCCTAAAAATGCTCGTGTCGATACATGGGTCAGTAAGGGTACTACCATCTCTGCTGAGTACGATCCTACTATCGCTAAGATTATTGTTTCTGGAACTGACCGTGCTGATTGTTTGAAGAACCTTCGCAAGGCTTTGGACGAGACTGTTGTGTACGGTGTTGTTTCTAACATTGACTATCTCCGTGCAATTGTTAATTCTAAGATGTTCGAAGAAGCCAAAGTCGCTACCAAAGTGCTTGACTCTTTTGAGTACTCTCCTTTGGCTATTGAAATTACTGCTCCTGGCTCTTACACCACCGTTCAAGATTACCCTGGTCGTGTCGAGCTCTGGCACATTGGTGTTCCTCCTTCTGGACCCATGGACGCTTACTCTTTCCGTCTTGCCAACCGTATTGTCGGTAACGATCCCAAAGCTCCTGCAATTGAATGTACTTTGAACGGACCTTCCATTTTGTTCCACTCTAACACTGTTGTTGCTCTTACTGGTGGTGCTTCCAATGCCACTCTTGATGGTGAACCTGTTGAATTCTGGAAGCCCATCAATGTTTCTGCTGGCCAAAAGCTCGTTGTTGGTAAACTTACCAGTGGTTGCAGATCTTATATTGCAATTAGAGGCGGTATCGATGTTCCTGAATACCTTGGATCCAGATCTACTTTTGCTCTTGGTACCATGGGTGGTTTCAATGGGCGTGTACTTAAGTTTGGTGATGTTCTTTTCCTTGGTAACCCTGAAGTTTCTTCTTGCTCAATTCCTGCGCCAATTGCTAACCCAGATGCTGCACCCTCTTCCATTATTCCTTCCGTTTTATCCAATGCTTCTAAAGGTCCTACTACCTGGAACGTTGGTGTTACTGTCGGCCCTCACGGATCGCCTGATTTTTTCACTGAAGCCTCTATTGCCAAATTCTTTGAATCGGAGTGGAAAGTGCACTACAACTCTAATCGTTTTGGTGTCCGTTTAATTGGTCCCAAACCTGAATGGGCCAGAAAGGACGGTGGCGAAGCTGGTTTACATCCTTCAAACGCCCATGATTACGTTTACTCTCTTGGTGCTGTGAACTTCACTGGTGATGAACCTGTTATTTTGACTGTGGACGGACCATCCCTTGGTGGATTTGTTTGTGCTGCTGTTGTAGTTGAAGCTGAGATGTGGAAAATTGGCCAAGTCAAGCCTGGTGATCTCATCAAATTTGTTCCAATTACTTTTGATGAGGCTATTGAACTCAGAAAGTGGCAGGACAAGGTCATTTCTGGCCTTGAAGACTCTACTCCTCTCTCTGTTATTGAAGATGCTCTTACCAGAACAGAAGTTGCTAAATCCAATCCTGTCTTGTATCATCATGAAGCCACTGGAGCATTCCCTAAGGTTGCATACAGACAAGCTGGCGATCGTTACATTTTGGTTGAATACGGCGAGAATGTTATGGACTTGAACCTGTCTTACCGTGTTTACAAGCTTACAGAAACTGTCTTTGGAAACAAAACTAAGGGTGTTGTGGAGATGTCTCCTGGTGTCAGATCAGTTTTGATTGAGTTTAATGGGCTCGTTACTAGCCAACAAGAACTTCTCAAGACCTTGATTGGATACGAAGAAAGTCTTAAATTGGTTGACAACTGGCAAGTTCCTTCTAGAATTATCAAGCTTCCTCTTGCATTCGAAGACAAGAAGACCTTGGGTGCTGTCGAACGTTACAAGGAAACTATTAGATCTTCTGCTCCTTGGTTACCTAACAATGTTGATTTCATTAAAGAAGTTAATGGTCTGAAGGACAGAAATGAAGTTAGAGATATGCTTTACCGTGCTCGTTTCTTGGTTCTTGGACTGGGTGATGTGTTTTTGGGTGCACCTTGTGCCGTTCCTCTTGATCCTCGCCACAGACTTCTCGGAACCAAGTACAATCCTTCTCGTACTTACACTCCTAACGGTACCGTTGGTATCGGTGGTATGTACATGTGTATTTACACCATGGAGTCTCCCGGTGGATACCAGCTTGTAGGTAGAACCATTCCTATCTGGGACAAGTTGACGCTAGGACAACAAGACCGTCCATGGCTGCTATCTCAATTCGACCAAGTCGAGTACTACCCTGTCACCGAGGCCGAACTTGACGTGTACTGTGAGCAAGTCAACCACGGCACATTCACCATTGAAATTGAAGAGTCCGTCTTTGACCACTCTGACTACCTTGCCTGGATCCACGAGAACAAGGAATCCATCGACGCGTTTGCCGCCCGCCAGCTCGAAGGAAACGAAGAAATTTCGCGTCTCATTCAAATCTCGAACGCTGAGCTGCAGGCCTCCGAAACTAAAGAAGAGGTGTCTGAAGACCAGTTTGGCGAAAACGCGGAGTTTGTTTATGCCGAAGTGGCCGGTAGGTTCTGGAAGAACATGGTCAATGTTGGTGACGAGGTCGATAAGGGACAGGGCGTTATTATTGTGGAAGCTATGAAAACTGAGATGGTGGTGTCGTCAACGGTCAAGGGTAAGGTTGTGAAGATTGTGCATAAGAACGGAGATTTGGTTGAGGCTGGTGATTTGGTCGCTGTTGTTGAAACTGCCTAATTTTTTGAGAACTTATGAATTTGCTGTGATTTGGTTAATGTCCTTTTCTTTCTTTCTTGTATTTGTATTTTGTTATCTGTGTGTTTTTTTAGTTTATTAGTGTGTGTATTGTGTGTTAATTTCTATATTATATTCTGAGAATTTATTGTGTTATTAATTATATTCACTGTTTGCATAATTACGGCAAAGTAGCTTGTCTATCTGTTGTACTAATCGGTATAAACTACTATAAAGGTCAGTGTGGTTTCGTCTTAATACAAAAGTCCTAACTCGAAGACAGACTTTTAATGGTTCGGTAAAAAAACGAAACGCCCATTATCAAGAGTCTACAACAAAATATTATCATGACATTGTATCGATATGAATTTAGAATCAATTATGCACACTCCACAATCAATACTCCAAACTCAGCGCACAGCGTCGCTTTCTTCGACCAAACACTTCGTCATCCTACCTCCTTCCAAAGCTCAACCCGAGCCAACAAAAAGTAAGACGCTTACGATCTATATACACAGTTACGAGGAGATATCATTCATTTGTCTGTAAAAAAGAAAACGAGCCCGTATAATTTACTACGATAAACTACTATTTCAAACAACAAGCCATTCTACAAATTTGTAACTTTTTTTTCAAGGAACAGTTCATAAGATTCGAAGTCAATATTAAAATTCTTCATATTAATTCTTATACACAAAGTCTATATAAAAAATTAATCATAACAAAACCAAGTTTTTTCAAACCACATCGCATCGTTACAAAAACAATTCTTCATAAGAAGGTCATTAAAACAAAGTCGTATATTTTTAAAGATAAATAGTAAAGACGTTAAAAGACACCGCAATTATATGTAAACTCTAGAGACGTGCGTAAACAGGATTTTTATTTTTAGGGGAGTTTTCTTTTTTGGAAAGGAGGATAAATTAAAAGCGATTTGTTTAATCGACTTCTTCGACGGTGGGACCGTCACCACCACCAGGGGCGGCACCGGCACCAGCACCAGGGAACCCACCAGGAGCGCCACCAGGAGGAACACCACCGGGAGCACCACCTTGAGCACCGTAGAATGCAGTAAGGATGGGGTTGGCAACAGATTCCAATTCCTTTTGCTTGTCGGCAAATTCTTCGGTGGTACCAGTTTGGTTGTCGTCCAACCAAGAGATAGTCTCGTTGATAGCCTTCTCAAGCTTCTCACGGTCTTCCTCAGAAACCTTCTCCTTGAACTTCTCCTCGGAGAGAGTGTTCTTAAGAGAGTATGAGTATGATTCAAGACCGTTCTTACCGGCGATACGAGCAGCCTCTTTCTCATCTTCCTCCTTGTATTTCTCGGCATCGGAGACCATGCGTTCAATTTCTTCCTTGGAGAGACGACCCTTATCGTTGGTGATAGTGATCTTGTTGGTCTTACCAGTACCCTTTTCAAGGGCAGAAACGTTCAGGATACCATTGGCATCGATATCGAAAGTAACTTCGATTTGAGGGACACCACGAGGAGCAGGGGGGATTCCGGAAAGCTCGAACTTACCAAGCAAGTTGTTGTCCTTGGTTTGAGCACGTTCACCTTCGTAAACTTGGATAAGAACACCGGGTTGGTTATCGGCGTAAGTAGAGAAAGTCTCAGACTTCTTGGTAGGGATAGTAGAGTTTCTGGGGATAAGCTTGGTCATGACACCACCAGCAGTCTCGATACCGAGAGAAAGAGGGGCAACATCAAGAAGAAGCAAATCTTGAGTCTTAGAAGAAGTGTCACCAGAAAGGATGGCAGCTTGGACGGCGGCACCGTAAGCGACAGCTTCATCGGGGTTGATAGATTTGTTGGGCTCCTTACCATTGAAGTAGTCAGAAACAAGCTTTTGAACCTTGGGGATACGGGTGGAACCACCAACAAGGACAATTTCGTGAACAGAGGCCTTGTCAATCTTGGAGTCACGGAGGACCTTCTCGACAGGCTCGATAGTGTTTCTGAAAAGATCTTGACAGAGTTCTTCGAATCTAGCACGAGTGATAGAAGTGTAGAAGTCGACACCTTCGAAAAGAGAGTCAATTTCAATTGAGGTTTGAGCAGAAGAAGAAAGGGTTCTCTTAGCACGTTCACAAGCAGTTCTTAAACGTCTAAGGGCTCTTTGGTTAGAAGAGAGATCCTTCTTGTTCTTTCTCTTGAATTCTTGAATGAAGTGGTTAACGAGACGGTTATCGAAATCTTCACCACCCAAGTGAGTATCACCAGCAGTGGCCTTAACTTCGAAAATACCATCTTCGATAGTAAGAAGAGAGACATCGAAGGTACCACCACCGAGATCGAAAATGAGAACGTTCTTCTCACCACCGTCCTTCTTGTCAAGACCGTAAGCAATGGCAGCAGCGGTGGGCTCGTTAATGATACGGAGAACGTTAAGACCAGCAATCAAACCGGCATCCTTGGTAGCTTGACGTTGGGAGTCGTTGAAGTAGGCGGGGACGGTAATAACAGCGTTAGAAACGGTACCACCGAGGTAACCTTCAGCGGTTTCCTTCATCTTGGTAAGAATCATGGAGGAGATTTCTTCGGGAGTGAAAACCTTTTCCTCACCCTTGAATTCAACCTTGATAACGGGCTTTCCACCCTTGTCAATGACAGCGAAGGGGAAGTGCTTCATATCGGATTGAACTTCAGGGTCAGAGAACTTTCTACCGATCAAACGCTTAGCGTCGAAAACGGTGTTGGCAGGGTTCATGGCAGCCTGGTTCTTAGCGGCATCACCGATAAGACGTTCAGAGTCGGTGAAAGCAACGAAAGAAGGTGTAGTTCTGTTACCTTGATCGTTAGCGATGATTTCAACTCTATCATTTGTGAAGTGGGCCACACATGAGTATGTGGTACCAAGATCGATTCCGACAGCCTTGGACATTGTGTATATATGGATTATTTACTGGATAAGATGCAAATAAGGGATAGAGGAGGATATAAAAGAAGGAAAAGAAAGAAAGAAAAAGAGTGAAATCAAGGCCAATTGAATGTTTATATTGCCAATTGATCTGTGGTTTTTCACCGAGCGATGGAATATTTTAGAATATTTTAGAAGCTTTTAGTTTTTTTCGATGGGAATCTTTGTGATAATTGCCCCATAATAGTGAGCTTAATGTTGCTTGTCTAAGGCTTATAATTGGGAATTTGACTTGAATTTACCAGAGATGCGACCTGCCACTTGGAAGAATTTGTGTGTTGTGGAAGGAAATAGAAGCTTTTTTTTCTTCCACACACACTCAGATTAGAGTTCAGCCCTGTGGTACCGATACTTTGTATGGTACGGTACTGTGAAAAGCGAGGGCTTAAAAAAAGGTACGTTTTGGAAATAACTTATACTAGCAGGGTTATGTCAAGACATTGAAGATGGCAAAACTGCACAAACTATTGTTCGAAAAGTTATTGTGGTGAGAATTCAGTACACTAGCGACTACACGAAGAAATCAAACGACACAAAGGGTTTTTCTGATTCTAGCTCAGCATTGGGACACAACCGAACGTAGTCAAGTTTTTCAGTGTCAAGGTGTGACACTCTTGCACATTGTAGGCTGCCTTAACTTCATTATTTGTCACATATTGATTTTTGGATTATTATCGCCGTCGTTTAGTAAACTACTGTACGCCGGAGTTTCCGAGTGGCCATAATGCCTGCCTTTTAAGCTGTTTTATTGTATAAATGCCATGTCATTTAATTTAAGTTTCATATTGTCTAAAAAGTCTTACAACTCGTATTGTAAGCTATAACAATAAATACATAGCTTTTAGTTAACACACTTGTAAAACTATATTTCATAGCTTATCTCAAACCGCTGTAGTTTTAAATCATATATAGTGAATTCTAGCACATTTCCTAAGTCTGTTTTGCTCAAAATCTTGAGTAACAGAGCATTGCAATTTAGAGGAACATAATGAGCAAGGCATTGAAAGAAAAAGTAAACATATCACCATTTGCATATTCCCATATTGTTTCCTATTGTTGTTAATACCCCTAGTTGAGAAGACGTCTACTATATGAAGAAGCCAATCTTTAGTCAGAAAATGGCAAAAAATTTACGAACTGTACAGTGATGCTATAGTAGTATTATCAGTATTATTATGTCAATATTCATTTACTCCATATACAACGGTGCAATGTTCAGAAGTAGATTCTGAAAGTCAGTTAGAGAAACTGAATCTATACTCGTAATGCCTGCACTTAGCATATGTGTAGTATATACACAAACTGACAATACAATCAGACTTGGTGCATCACGACCAATAAGTGGACTAACTTTTGCCATTCATTTCTACTCCCAAACAAAAAACCAATCTTGCAAAAAAATTTTCCCTTCTCTGAGGATTTGATATATCTTTGTATACTAAGTATGATATGGCCAAAACAAAAATTGAAAGCAAAGTGTTTGGTATTATTAAAAACTATATAACCAGTAAAAACTGGATGTGGACAATGTGTCGTTATCACGATATAACATATAAAATTTTATATTGAATGTTAACACCTGTTAAAATTATATACTGCAGAACTCATTTGAGACTTCTAAAGTTGAAACTTCTCCATCATATCATTTTCTTACCAAGGAAACCTGCTTTAACTTACCTTTTGATAAGCATCGAGTCATACAGTAGTCCAGTACAGGCTGTCTTAAGTGCCCATATTGAATCCCAATATATATTTATATCAAAACAATAAAAATTCTTATTTGCAGTGCTTTTACCGTCTCGTTATGTGCTGATCAAGCAGTAAATATTGATGACACAAGATTTTCACATCTACACACTACTACATCAACTATCAAACTATCCAACTACACCCACAACAGCCCCAAGACAATATCTCTAAACTTACCCCATCTCAATTCAGAAGCACAATTTATATACTACCAAACACACTCGCCAGTAGGAACGTAGATAGTCCAAATTTCATATTTCACGATTCCACCGAAACCTCCGGTATAATGAAACCGTTCAAGAGCAGTTTCAGCCTTTCACAGACACGCGGGTTGGCAAAAGAATTTCTTAAACCTGCCAACAAAGTGTGTAACACTCTTGCAATAATAAGACTGAAGTTATGCTATAATTGTATAGTAGATTGCAGTGCGTAAATTATAAGGTGTCATTTTAAAGCACACAGATAAAGTATTCCATCTATAAATAATCGATCGCTTTTGTCCTCGGTAGGCGAATGGTGTTACAAACTGACGTAAACACACGGTGGTATCTAAGTCAGACGACTCACAGCTCTACTGTCGATCTACATATTTAACAATATATAAGGAACTTCGGATGAATGTGTATTACATACATCGCTGAGCTCATAAAGTAAACTCATCTGGTTAGAGACAAACAATCAAAATGGTTGCATAACATTGATCCAAGCTACAGAATATAATATTGAAAAATTAGTATGCATGACACAATAGAATATTATATACCCATCACGATATATTATATTATACGGGTTTTGTTACTAAAATGAGGTGGTTGTATAATCTCTTGCGACGTTAGAAAAGGGTTTATTTTGAACTGTCACACTACAATGAAATTAGGTAGTTACAAAATATGACGTGTATTGTATCACATCTAATAGCAATGTTGGACTCATTGCCGTTACACTAGGTGTTCTTGTGTTGTCAGTCCATTTCATTACATATCAATCACAGCACGTCAATTAGTATTTTACAAGATAGTAACAGTCCCTTTCTCATATTATCGCAGTAACTGTACGGCCATATATTACAAAATGTAAACTGAGTCAGTACTACTAGAAATGTATCAATGTTCCTACACCAACTCGTGTGCAACACAAATCAACACTTCCACACACTACCTCCAAACTAATGTATAACTTACACGACTATCTATTTTTTTCCCTCCAGAATGACAAAGACAGTTTGAACAGAGAGAAACACAACTATTAATTTTCCAATAATTATTGTATAGACTTACTTGGCTCTCTAAAACCCAGTCAAGAGCGCGGCTGAGCAAGTGAAACATAAGGCCGTCACCAAGAAACGTTGATTTAATATGATAAAGCGCACACGGCGTAGTGAGGCAGTTGATGTTCTTCTATTCATGGTCCTTGGAAAGTTTCGAATATCTTTGTTGGCCAATATATATGACACACACACATACCACGCTCTATGCCGAGGAATGTTTATCAATTTTCTCTCCAGTTTTGTGTACTGTGCGTGTAAGGTGGTAAGGAGAGTTACAGTGATTGACAGATCTTTTGTGTATTATTGTGGAGATTTTCGGGTGGTCACGTACTGTGTGACAATGTAACAAACGGGTATCTGAGTTCCATTTTGGCCAAAAGTGAACACATGGTTCTGCTTGGTATTCCCGTTCTTATAAATTTATAACTAGTAACGACTGAAAGTTTACTTACGCTAACATTAGCTGTGTGTGTACCTTAAACAGGTTTATTATTTGTGCGTGTTTGTTCGAAATTCATGAGCTTGCTTGCATATCAGAAGCCTCAATTTGTTTGGATATAGGAGAAAGTTATAGAATGTCAACAATGGAAACAACTGTACGCACCACATTGTGGAATGAAATGAAGTTTTGAAGGTTTTATTGAGCTAAGACATATAAAATATATCCTCTATTTACTATTGGGCGTGATAAGTTGGCAGGAAAGGGTAGAGTGCTTAAGGAGGTGTGTTTGAGAAGTCATGCACAAAACGACATAGAGGGTTAGGAATGAGCCACGGACATTTTGTGTGCGTGCATGCGAGTGCCATGGTTTTCTGGAATCCTGATGCTTGTTTCAGTTAGAAAGGGACCAAATAGGAGTTGAATTCTAAACTGAATTAACTCAAACAAGCTGATTTATTCTAGCGTATTTATGTTCCAGAGGAATTTATGTTGCTTATACATGTGCCTGAGTCTGTGTGTTTGTTCGGCGTAGTTGGTATATATGAATGGGATTTGGATTGTTTTCTTGTTGGTGGAGTAGCTTGATTGGTAGCAAGAATTCATGAGCTAAACTGGTTTCAGCGAGCTATAATTCTGTTCATGTTCAAACCAAAAACAATAGCAATTCCCCTACTTTTATCAGCTCCACTACCTTCAAAACTCATTTCATGAGTTGTTAAAAATAAAAATAAAAATTGAAAACTTAATCAAGAATATGGTCTTATTTTTCCACATTAACGGTTTTACTCGAGAAAAAAAAACTCTCTCATCAAAAGTCTCCAAAAGATATTAGGAAGAAAAAAAAAGGGACTCCACATTTATCCCAACGAAATCCACAACAAACAGCTTGCGAGAGTTTTAACTGAGTGTAGCAACAGTATTGCGCGCACAATTCAGGTCTGCTCTATTTAGAATAACCCGGTAGTTCCGATCCATTTGCAATAAGCGATTTTCGCATTCTCGTACGTTTGTTTGTTCTACTTAATTGGAGTCGACAATAGTGAGCGTTGATTGCCATTGTCCATGATGGTACTGCTGCGTGATCAAAAAACAAAAAGGACGGTATTTTAATTTAATTACATTGAGAGTAAAATAGCAGTATATAACCAAATAAAACGAAGAATCATGAATAACATTGGGGATATTAAACAGTTGGCATTCGTGGATTTGCGTTTGATACTGGCATGTATGGTTGTCACAGATTGTGCCAATTGTTTATTCACTCACGTTGTAGTACATTCCCTTCCCTTCCCTTAACTTTTCCACAAGCTACAAGTGAATCTGTTCCTAATTTCTCTTCCCCCCTTACTGCATTTCAGATCAAGCTACATTTATATAGAGCGAAAAACGGGGGTAAATGGGGGGAAAAAAATAATAAAAATAATGAAAATAAAACGAAGCGAAGCGAATGAAAAGCCAGTGGCACAAATAAATAAAAACGACAGGCAGTTAGGCTGGAAATATACAAAAGCCCGTTAACAGTTTTACGTACAGTACAAGAACAAGAACAAGAAAGAATTCAAAGTTCTCCGTTCGTTTTCTTTCAGGACAGACAATTCGAACACAGATGCATGAACTTGACCGAAGCCAACCTAATTTTAGCTACAGTACCTTGACCCATAGAGTAAATTTAGTAGAAAATCCATGGTAGAAGACCTCTCATGATAGGGTAGATGACGTAACGCTGTATAAAATAAAATGACAGGGAAAAAAAGAAATGTCTATCATTGCTTTTTTTTTTTTTTTTTTTTTTTTGTTTTCTTAGCACTTGTCATTGTCCAGTCAGTCAGTCAGTCAGTCAGAGAAGAAAAGAAAGAAAAAAAAAAAATTTAAGGGGAAGATTTGATACGTCATTTAAGTTTAACAAAAATAAATAAATAAACAAATGGCTAGAGTTTATTAAACTGCTACTAACTATTCAATAAAAGAATTAATAAAAATAAAAAAAGATGGCTAGAGTGGAAGATTAACAGACAAAGAATTTTATTTTTGGAGGAGGAGGGGACGAAGGGTTTGGTTGGTTTTTGTTGTTCGCTTGATTTCATATTCCATAGAGAAAGCAAGGTGGTCACGGTTGGTTCGTTTACGCTAGTAAGAAAGTAAGTAAGTAAGTAGGTGGCAATACAAACATGGTTGCTGCTGCTGCTACTCATGAATTTAGTGCGTGCTGGTCAAGTGAGAATGAAAGTTGTTGTTGTTATACAATACAAGGTTGCCTTCTATATTTACATTTTGGATTTAATTTTAGTAGTGTAGTTCTGATCAGAATGTGCTGCTACTGCTAGTAATTGGAAATAAATATTGCTAAAGTATTAAACTGAATCGCTCTGTGAATTTTTATTATTTTAATACTTATTTTTTTTATTTATTTTACAACCTGTGATGTGATGTGATGTGATGTGACATGGCAAAACTGAATTGGACCTAAAACAAACCAACCGGAATTTTGTCAGGCTGCTTTACCTGTTTTCATCTAATTCATTAATTCATTCTATTCTATTCATTCATTCATTTATTCATTCACTCACTATTATATCCTTTAGAGACTGAAATTGAAATATTTCCCTCCCTCTCTTCCCCAGATATAAAAACAATTCGATTTCCTTCCAACTTTCATTCAATTTTTCTCTCTTTCTCCCTCCCTTCCTCCTTTCTCTTCTTCTTTCTCTCTTATCTTAAAATCTGTTTTCCTCTATCTCAATAATCATCTCACACCTTCCCAGACCGTTTTCGGTTTGCTAAATTCGCTCTTAACCACGCAACACGAAAACAAAAACAAAAACAAAAAAAAGTCAATAAATTATCCACCACCCTTTCTTACTCGTCGTATCGATTGATTGATTGATTGTTGATTGATTCCATCATCTGCTCATTTATTGATTTATTCATTTTACTGCTTTACTCGTGTCCATATATCATCCGCTAAAAATGTCTTGTCTGTAGACCGCCCTTTTTCAAATAACCATACCAAAAATTTCAGACAAAAGAAAAAAAAAAACAAAGCTGCAAGACTATTCTCAACTAAACTGTCGGAAACAAGTAAGCCAATCGGAAAGAAATAAAAAACCTCATTTAACGAACTTAGCACTTGGAACTTTCTACATTTACGTGCACTGTACCAGATTCATTTCCAACCAACCAATCAATCACAATCAATAATATAAATTCACTATGAATACTATCAGCTCCCAAACCAACCAGACGGCCGCCGCCTCAGCCCCTCAACCCAGAAAGTTGCGATTTGCAAACTGTCCCAAACCCTCCCTGGGCTCCTCTGTATCATCCACTGCTTCCATTGCATGTGGTGGCCAGTCAAAATATTTGCATACTCCCCCAATCTTCAATCACAAGCAGGAAGATTACTTTAACCTCAAACACCACTAATACAACAACAGTGGTGATGGTGGCAGGAACATTATTTCGAGGTACGAAACAAACAAACAAACACACACACACTTAACGCACACACACAAACACTATAAATACACAATCCACAATCTGGAGAGCTTGAAACGTTGTATAGCGGGCTCTCGCCAAATGCATGTATTAAAGATTATAAGATATTTATTATAACGACTTTTATGGAATCTCTATCCTAAGGGAACACAATCACGAGAATTGTGCGTAATCTATAATATACAGCAATTTTGTGTATTTTAAAATTGTTGTTTTAAAGATCATGAAGTACTTCAGTACGTAACTTTTTTTTTTTTTTTTTTTTTTTTTTTTTTTTTTTTTTTTTTTTTTTTTTTTTTTTTTTTTTTTTTTTTTTTTTTTTTTTTTTTTTTTTTTTTTTTTTTTTTTTTTTTTTTTCGTGCCTGGCTACGGGAATAACATTGTGACCTTTTTGAAGATCGGTTTAAGGAGCTGAAGAAATCAATAAACCGTGTATTACAAAATGAGGGGTAGAATGGTGATTTTTCCTGTTAGCGTAAGGCACACTTTTTGTTGGAAGCAATGCGATTTGATGCCACATTTTGGTACAGCATAGTAACCGGAACAAATTCGAAAAGAAAAAAAACAAAAAAAGGTGTTGTTGTGGGCTATCCTTTTAAACATACAGTATTTAGTATACAGTATTGTTTTGTGGTCAGTCATGGGCGTTGGTTGGTTAGATTTGAGGTGCTTGAGAAAGCTGTACTTTTGTGAAGACTGAGTGGTGGTGCAACGGTGACAGTGGGAGGTTTCAAATGATATATTATATACACCTGTATAATATAATAGTTGAGATAAAATGGAAGCGAGGTCAAAGAGATGTCAACTTATGAAAAGGGATGAGCTGAAAAATGTGCTTATTTGTAAAAAATGATACAGCATATCAATGAATCGAATTTTGAATAGATATGCGCATATGGACGGTAGGATGAGGATAAGAAGGTACTGTTGTATGTGTGAGCGGATTTTTATGGCATTTCATATCTCTAACTGGGATCATTGATATACAAACAGCATGGATGGAAAATGAAATAGTGGGAACTGCTAAGATGTATAATATCTTCTCAAAATGTGTCCTTTTGTTGGTCACCAAACTGAACGAGTTGGATATAGTTCACGGAACACACCGTTGTTTATAATTTTTACCGCGGTTTACAGTACAGAATAAAACTCTTTATATTGCTACCTGTAATTCTATCTATTCACGAAACCGTAAAATGTGTTTGTTTACCAAAATCTATATTTGTTCAAACACACTTATATGTACAAACTGTTTATATATTTCTAAGAATATACGGATATCAGCAATATCGGTACTATACATAGTTTCAGCTTGTTAAATTCACTTCCATGTATCCTAATCATCTAAGTATAATACATTTGCATTCGACGCCAATCAATGAACAAACAATAACAATACTACAGTAGTTTCATAATTTTACTCCAACACTTTCAATCTAACAGTTCCTCACCAACTCTTCAGCCCCAGAACTATTCCTTTGACTTTCTACTAATAGTTATACTAACTGAACAGCATTGGCTTGCCCAACTTTAAGACTGAAATAAATACACGGATCGTGCAATTTGTCATGAGAGATAAACTAGTCCGTTATAGTACAGTGCGCAAGGGAAAAGAGTGTTTGCAATTTGATTTGTGTACAGATAACTTATATATTTATCGACTCTCCGTTATTACGCAGTTTTTAGTATAGCATGGTGCGTCATTACTGTACAGTTCTGGGCCATAAAAGAGCTGGAACCCATTGAGCCCGTGGCGAGTTGAGAGACACTCCTGAAGCACATTCAAGAACCTTTGGCACATATTGCACAGTATTGAACTCATGGAAGTTACTAGTTTTTGGTTCCGTTTTAAGTGGTTCTTCTGGGGAAGTTTTTGCGTGTATGCAATCAATGCAGGTGTGAACGTGCTGGATTTTAGTCAATTCACTTGTGAGCCGGAGATTGACAGAGTGTTAAGTGGTGAAATCACCATTTACCAGCGATCTTAACTGTCTCTTGTCGACGGTACGCAATATAAATTAACCGGAGCCGACCTCCAAGATACAATTTTGGCATGCTACATAAGATGTATAACATATGCAAGAAGTACCTTTACCTAAGTTTCATATTTATGTCAAACAATCACATGTATATACCCTAACCCAACACATTCAAACAATATTGAATTTTTCCTACTGACGTTTTAACCCCAGAAAAAAAAAATGGCACCGGTATTTCTCTTTCAGACAAAAATTAATTCCCATGTGCAATTGTTATATCTTCCAGTCCATTTAACTGTCTATACTAGTATTTTTTATTACTCCCTGTCATCTCGTTTGTAAATGGAAAGACCATAACAAACAATTTGGACCATCGCGCATTATCGAACTTTTCTTCTTTGGTTAGTTACTAATCGCATCTGTTATTTTACGCTCTTTGAATAACAGGATCTTGAAATTGAGAAAAAAAGATACATAAAATCGTGATAGACTCGGTTTGATTTTTCGGCGAATTTCGTTTCCCCATTAACTTGCATTTCAGTCGACTATTTGTATGTCAACTCATTGAGGTTCAACTTATATACGTGCAATTATTTATTATTCTATCAGTTTATTCTTCCACTCGCTCGTCATTCGCATACATATTTCTACACCATTTACGACTAATTTCAATCTCCATTCTCATTAACCAAAAACCTCTTTTGCACCCATAAAATATATCAAATGAGTTTCCCCGACCATCCGCAAAACCCCCCACCTCCTACCGAAACCCCCACATCCGCGCCCACCGACATCCCCAAGCTCCCACCCAAACGGACGCGCCGCAAGTCCGTCCCAGTCAAACCCGTTCCACGCAGTTCCAAGAAGCCCGGCGAGCTTCTCACCGAGGAAGAGAAGAAGGCTAACCACATTGCCAGCGAGCAAAAACGGCGGCAGGCCATCCGCGAGCAGTTTGCGCAGATCACGGAGCTGGTTCCGACGCTGGAGGTCAACCAGGGGAGAAGCGAGGCCGTCGTGCTGACGGAAACTGTGAAACTGCTGAAAAACTTGTTGAGGGAAAATGGGGAGCTTAATGGGTTGTTGGAGAAACACGGGATAAGAGGGGAGGATGTGGAGAAAAGAAATGGGTAGAATGTGATGAAGGGAAGGTATCGGGGTTGGTGTGGGAGGTGCTGGAAGTTGGAACGGGTCAAGTGCCAATCTTTAAAACAAGTCAGGAGTTTAACAGAGCTTCAAAAACACTTTTGGAACGCGTTCCAAATCAGTACAGGCATCCACCATGACCACATCATGTTCTGTTTTGTTTTCAATACAGACACATCCATCAGATCGACATTTTTTATCACACACCCAATTACAACATTTCTCAATCCCAACCTTTCCAACCCATAAATGCAAGCGATTCTGTCATGAACAGCTAATGACGGCATTGCCCTTAACTATTTAAATTTTTTTACACAATTACGGATCTTAACCTTGGGAAACGGCACTGACTACTTTAATTGGACACGATCTTTCTGGATATTTAATGGCTTCTAACATGTAATCTGGTAATATACACAACAAATTTTGATAATCTTTACTACCTATAGTATAGGAGTTGTATTAATTATATGGGTCGTATTTGAGAATTTTAATAAATGGAATTGCGAGGGAAAAAAGTATGTGAGTTGTATGGGGTGTGTGCTTTCGAACACGATATTTGGTAGCTATGATGTAGAACGAATGCTTTAAGATAGGTTTGCGCGTTGTATTGTATAAAATTTTAACGGCCTAGCGAGTGTATAACTTGTTTATTGAAATATGTCCATAAATATTTGACGGCTTGTATAATTCGATTCTTTGATATTTACTACGATTGAATTGCAGGTTGTTAGTTCTCAGCTCCCTCATGTCTAAAGAATAAATTGAATTGTAAACTAGAACTTCCTCTATACATAGAATTCTGGCTATAGCTATAGTTGTAGTTATACAGCTTCATAAAAATATTGTAGCCAGTATTACTGGTATGAAAGTTTTGTATTACTGGATATTGATTCTGTAGCGTGTTGACATTTATAAAGTGCAAGTACAGTGAACATGGTAATTTGAAACAGTAACAGCAAAATCTTTATGTGCTTGAAGCGAAGAAGTTGTAAAGTCTCATCTTAACAAGCTCTCGGTATACGATACAAGTTTATAATTACTTTGAATATAACTGGATGGTTATTTGCACTTTTCAGAATGCTAAACCGGGGCTACAAATAAAATAGTACAAAACAACAGATCAGAATTTCTACTTTTAGTATACCTTTACACGTTATCAGGAATTGAACGATACTAATATATTTTTAGTTTTACAATGTTCCGAAGCTGACGGACCAGGAGACTCAGCTATATAGATTTGACAGATTTCCTGTGTGACAGGATTGCGATAAATGCGTTTTGACGAAGCTTGACAGGCACGTATATAAACAAGTTGTGAGCTGGAAATATATTATTCCAATTAAATGGAAATAGCCATGTGGGACTTGCTTTGGTCTAATGGCTCTTCTCTGTCACTATGGCTTGACGCAGAGCAATGAACTGATCATGAATGAATTATTTTTAAAATACAGCACTTTGTACAGACCAACAGCCAATTTGCATATACCTTGTATATGACGGATTGTTTAATTGAAAGTATTCAAATATCTTTGTTTATTCAATGATCTTGTTTGGCTGCGTGAAATCATTGGAGTAACACTCAAGAGAACAAATGGAAAAAAACCACTGGCCAGTGTTCAAAATAGCTATACAACCTTCCTTCTCATACACGGAGAGTACTTTTTTGCACTATCATACCCCAAATTTCCCATGGTTGAAGTGTGAAAATCTTTCCGTTGGTGCCGTAAAAGAGTGAACCTTTCTTTATATCCCAACTTGGGACCCCAAGAGGATTGCCGTCTTTAATTAAACTTGATAGTTGCAAGGGAAAATACTTGTTTTTGAGTGTTTATTTCACAGTGTTACATCTGGTCTACTCATGTTGAATGAATGGCAATATCAATCTACTTCTGCGATTGAGAGTTTGCACCGTTTACACTTAATTTCCACATAGCTCAAAGCTCATCTTCCCCATACCCGTGCTCAATGAACTGAGAATACTCACGACGTTTAGTGCATTTTACACCACTAAGCACTCGTTATAATTTTTTGTGTCTTCCCGACGGCAATACCCGTGAGTCAGTCACCTGACTGCTTGAATTTAGCTAATTTCCTTTGGATTACCCGCGGAACACCCTCACACAGACTTGTACCCTAGGGTCCCCCACAAAGACAAAATCAGCAGTGAATAGTGGTAACATTGATAAGCCAGCGAACCTTTATCTACAGTATGAAGAACAGTACTAGGGGCTTTACGTTAATATAAACATTTCATCTCGCTCATATGAATGCCTTTCTTTCGTTTTTCCCACTTTTCACTTTTTCATTCTCTTCATATAATTTCCATTTCTCATCCTTTTTCATTTCTCTGCTTGTGTTGTACCTTTTTTCATTTTTTTCACACCGATTTATTATCCAAACATGACTGCAACAGAGTATAAGGAAGTTTTAACTTTCTACCTAAATGGTAAACCACGGTCGGTTTCCTCAGAAAGTGCAAAGTCGCATTTGCTCATAGACTACATCAGATCATCGGGGTTAACCGGTACAAAACTTGGATGCTCTGAGGGAGGATGTGGAGCTTGTACAATAGTGCTATCCGAATGGGATAACAAAGACAATAAGGAACGGTGCGTATCGATTGTTTTATCAACCAATAATTCTCTTCGATTTACTAATCAATTTTTTTTTCTTCACTTTTTGAAATAGTGTTCGGGCTGTAAATTCGTGCTTAATTCCATTGATTGCCGTAGAAGGCAAACATGTTATGACAGTTGAAGGCCTTGGAATGCACGCTATCCAAGAAAGAATAGCCAAATTTCACGGGTCCCAATGTGGTTTCTGCACACCAGGAATTGTTATGAGTCTTTACGCAACTATCCGGGAAGCCGCGGTAAACGGTACCGAGCCAGAAAAATCTCCTCAATCGCACGACTACGAGATTGCAAACGCTAAACGACATAAGAAACAATTCGAAGGCGTGGAGGAAGAAAAATTGGTGGAATGTTTAGATGGCAATTTGTGCAGATGCACCGGATACAAACCTATTTTGGACGCTGCACGAACATTTGCAAGCTGCAGCGGAAATGCAGAAGGAGGATGCTGTAAAGGTAAGAGCGGGAAAAGCTCAGGATGCTGCAAAGAAACAGGCGTTACTCCAGATGGATTCGAGTATCAAAGATATTCTCCCGATCAAGAGCTCATTTTTCCACCTGGCTTGCGATCTTCTAAGTATGTGGATAAACCCGTCAGGATAGGTAACTGGTATCGACCTATCACTAAAGTTCAGGTACTCGAACTTTTGCGTGCATATCCGAACGCCAAAATAGTAGCAGGCTCAAGTGAAGTTCAAATCGAAATGAAATTTCGGGGTGACCAACATCCCGTTATTATTTACGTTGGTGACGTGAAGGATCTTTCCGACTACAAAATTTTTGAGGGAGAAGGAATCGACATTGGTGGAAACATAACACTTTCTGAACTGGAACATATCAGTAAAGAACTCGCTGATAGGAGTGAGACTTTTGCAGCTATCGCCAAACAGCTGAGATTTTTTGCCGGAAGACAAGTACGAAATGCGGCCACACCTGCTGGTAATATTGCAACTGCTTCGCCAATTGCTGATTTGAATCCTATTCTTGTTGCTGTCGGAGCTGTTCTCACTGTAGAATCGGCCAAATCCGGTTCTAGTAGACGTATTCCGATGGAAGAAGATTTCTTTATTGGTTACCGAAAAACAAAAATACAAAAAGATGAACTAATAACGAGAATTTGGATTCCATGGTTGGATAAAAAAGACGGAAACATCGTACGCTGCTATAAGCAAGCTAAAAGAAAGGATGATGATATCTCTATTGTCACCGCAGCCATTCGGGTTAAGCTGGACATTGCAACGAAAAACATTGAACAAGCCGTTATAGTGTACGGCGGAGTTGCTGCTATGACTGTTCGTGCAAAAGCTACTGAGAATTTCCTTATTGGTAAAACCTTTGGAGATCCAGCAGTACTTGAATCTGCAACAAATGTTTTGATGTCTGAATATGCACTCCCGTATGGCGTTCCAGGAGGTATGCCTTCTTATCGTCGCGCACTTGTTGTTTCCTTTTTGTTTATGTTTTTCAATCAGCTCGATGTCGAAGTCGACAGATCAAGAATTTTCCCTGAAGGCAAAAGAGATTTAGAGAACCCATTTGAGCTTGAAATTGTTGGAAAAAACAAGTTCCATTTATCTGCTGTTAAACAGGTTACCGGTGAGGCAATATACGTTGATGATATGCCTCCTCAACACAATGAGCTGTTTGGAATTCAAGTCATGACGTCTAAACCTGCTGCGAAGATTCTCAACGTGGACGTATCAGAAGCTCTTAATGTTGATGGTGTCGAAGGCTATGTGGATATTAACGATCTTCATGACAAGTCAGCCAATGAGTGGGGTATATTTGATTTTGGTAAAGAACAGTTTTTCGCTGACGGAGAAAGCAGGTTCGTTGGTCAATGCGTTGGTATTTTATTAGCTACAGATCGAAACGTTGCAGAAAAAGCAGTTAGGTTGGTTAAAATTGAATACGATACCACTGGTTACATACCTATCATAAGTATTGAGGATTCAATCAAACCCAACAACTTTTTTGATACCAAGCCTGTAATTGAAAAAGGAGACGTTCAACAAGCATTTGAAGAGGCGGATTACGTGTTTGAAGGTGTTGCTAGGATGGGTGCACAAGAGCATTTTTACTTGGAAACTCAGGGCTGCCTTTGTGTTCCTGAAGAAGACGGTGAAATGAAGATTTATTCTTCTTCGCAAAACCCTACTGAAACGCAATCCTATGCAGCACAAGTAACCGGTGTCCCTGCCTCAAAAATTGTTACTAGAGTAAAGAGACTTGGTGGTGGATTCGGTGGAAAAGAAACTAGGGCCATTCAATTATCCAGTATAGCGGCTGTTGCAGCAAAGAAGTACAAACGACCTGTACGAATGATTCTTTCAAGATCTGAAGATATGCTCACTTCTGGCTATAGGCATCCGTTTTTGATGAAGTGGAAAGTTTCTTTGAACAAAGATCTCAAATTTACAGGCTTAGAGTGCCATATGTATGCCAATGCTGGTTGGAGTATGGATCTTACTAGAGGTGTATTGGATAGAGCTGTTTGGCATGCTTGTAATTGCTACTTGTTCCCTAACGCGTTGGTTGTTGGATACGCTTGTCAAACTAACACTGCATCGAATACAGCGTTCAGAGGATTTGGAGGCCCTCAAGGGATGTTTATGGCTGAAACAATTATCTATGATATCAGTCAAAGACTTGAAATTGATCCTGACTATCTGAGACAGAAAAATTACTATACCCCTGGTGTTGACACTACGCATTTTAAACAGGCGATAACTGAAGATTTCACGGTCCCTGATCTTGAAAGGCAGTTGAAAGAAGAAATAAACTACGAGCAAAAGAAGAAAGATGTTGAAGAGTTCAACAAGGAAAACACATGGATCAAACGCGGTCTTGCGCACGTCCCTACAATGTTTGGTATTGCTTTTGGTGCTTTATTCCTTAACCAAGCCGGGGCTTTGGTGCATATATATCACCATGATGGAAGTATTTTGTTGAGCCACGGAGGCACTGAAATGGGCCAAGGGCTTCACACAAAAATGACTATGATTTGTGCTCAAGAGTTGGGTGTTCCAGCTGATTCTATATTTATTTCTGAAACTTCCACCAATACTGTAGCTAATACTTCGGCTACTGCTGCATCTGCCTCAACAGATCTCAATGGTATGGCAGTCCAAAATGCTTGTCGCATTCTAAACGAGCGCCTTAAACCATACCGTGAGAAACTTGGTCCCAAAGCAACAATGAAGGAGCTAGCTCATGCTGCATATTTTGATCGAGTAAACCTGTCGGCAAATGGATTTTATAAAACTCCTGACCTTGGTTATGTCTTTGGGGACCCCAACCCGAAACCTGCATTTTCATATTTTACACAGGGGAGTGCAATTTGTGAAGTCGAAGTCAATATGCTTACAGGAGATTGGGTACTTTCAAGTGCAAATGTGAAGATGGATATCGGACGTCCTATTACCAAAGCTATCGACTATGGCCAGATTGAGGGTGCTTTTGTACAAGGTGTGGGACTGTTCACAATGGAAGAGCTTGTGTACAATAGGCAATCAGGCACACTATTTACCCGTGGACCGGGTCAATATAAAATTCCTGGATTTGGCGATTGTCCAAAAGAGTTCAATGTTAGTATACTAAGAGATCGGGAATTCAGACACTTGAAGTCAGTGCGAGGAAGTAAGGGTGTAGGCGAGCCGCCACTATTCCTAGGATGTGCTGCCATGTTTGCCATCAGAAACGCGATTGACGCATTTAATAAGCAAGCTGTTGGAAAAGAAAATGTGGAGAAAGAAAGTATCAGAGAATGGATAGCGCCTTTGACGACTGAGAGAATTAGAGGACTTGTTCGAGATGAGATTGGTGAGAAGGTTAAAGTGGTTCCAAATAAAGGAGAAATGGGATTCTTTGTGGTTGGGTGATGATATTTCTGGTTGTATTGTAAGTCTATCTAGTGTGTTATTTTGGTTAAAAATTTTTAATTACAAATCAATGATCGTGATCGAGCTTTGTAAATTCAGAATAACAACAAGGGTACTGGTATTATCATGAAATTTATTGTAACTGCTAGATATTTAGAAATTGATATTATATTGGTTGGATAGTTCAACGACCTTTAAACCCCAATCCACACCCACACCATCGTTTAATAAAACATGATTATTGTAATACGCTGGGAGAACACAAGATAATTTTTGGGCATAAGTGAATATATGTTAGATGTTAGAAAATCGAAAATAACATACTGTGCCATCCATACTCTAGCGCACTGATCAGTTTGCTTCATCACGTATCTTTACTAATGGAAAATCTATAATACTTCTCGTTTTCTTACAATAAATTAGCTTATATCCCGTTCGTGGTACCCTTGGAAGTTAACCTACAAATGGAAACGACTACGCCTGAAAGTCTTACATCACCAATTACTTTTCTTTCCCTCCAAAAGGCAGCAAAATCCAATCATGTTCCAACTTCAAACACATCAAACCAAAAGAACCGACAAAAGTAATACTGTAAAATCATGAATTCGTCTCAAAATATATAAAATACCAAATAAGAAAGATAAAAAAAATAGTAATAATACAACATTGACAAAAAAAAAAAAAAACTAATCACACAAACACCTCTATTAAATTTTCTTTCTTCTTTTCACTTTATCAATCAATTCTCTCAACTCCATCAACTCGTTGTTTCTCTTCTCTCCACCCGTATCTTCCTTCTTTTCCACAGCTTCAACTTTGACAGGTTTCTTCACAACAGGTTCTCTTGCAAGTTTGTTCAAAGAGTTCATGAGCCTAATTTTTTCAGTTCGCTCATGTCTTTCCTTTTCTCTTATTTCTCTTTCAATTTTAATTTTATTGATCGCTTTTTGCTTCTCGGCTTCTTCCTTGGCTTTTATGTCTGCCTTGATTTGGAGTTTCGTGTCTTCACTGTACTCAGCTCTAAAACTCGAAAATGCAGAGCTTAAACTGTCTTCAAAGACTGCTATCATATCTGTAATGTTGGACACAGCCAAACTTGTAATTTGAATGTTATCTGACTCTAGCTCAAGCCCTAGTTCTGAGCGCACTGCCTCATCTGATTTCGGACTCCAATTGAATATGAGTAAATTTAGTTCAAATTTTGACACTTTAGCCTGCGCTTTGATCAACGGAAGAACCTGTTTATCATATTCGAGGTTTTCACTTTGAGTTCCAGATTCCGTCAACCCCACGTTAATTACCAGGACACCTAAATCTCTACACGCATTAGGATCAGCAGGTAAAACCGCAACTTCGGTAGTGTATGATTCTTCAACGTATTTTTTATCAAGAACCATTTTTTGCTTTATCCATTTTCCCATCGTAGACTCCCAATTTCTGCAAAACACCAAAATCTTCGTGGACTTAACATCTCGCGATTTCAATGTTCTGAATACCGGCTGAATCATACGCTTGATATCAATTGGAGTCCATAGCTGCTGAATATTATTTCTTCGAATTTGGTTATTTTCCATTTGCCTTCTCACCACAGTCGTGACTTCCATTCCATTTTTTAAAGACCCTTTTTTCTGTGGCTGTAAACTTTTTGGTGTTATTCTCTGTTTTCCCAGTCGAGTCATTGCAGCTTTAGCCTCCTCTATTCTTCTTTTTTTCTCTTTCTTTTTTTCCATAGCAAAATTTGCAGATGCAATGACGCTTCTTATAGCATACAATTTCACAAATTTCCGATTTAACTCGATAGCTTTTTGGTTCATTTTAATAACGTCCTTCACCAAATCCCCAACTAACGATTTGAAAATATGACTACTTTCTTCTCGAACAATTCTATCATGCTCTGTTTTGCGTTCAGATTGCACTATCTTCCATTGTTTGTTGACTACTTCAGGGACAATCTGTCTCACAACTTCCGATATTATCCTGTCCGTTTCTAATTTCACATCTCCTTCATCATAGGTATATCTTTGTTTGACCGGTGCTTCCACAACCTTTGATGGCTCAGATAGTTTGATCTCTAATAGTTTGTCAGTTCCTGGCGTACTTGAAGAATTTCCCTCCTTGCCAAACACAAATGCAGGTTTCGGAGCAGTAGAGGGTGGTGTGGTAAAGTTAAATACTGAGTTACTTCCATTAGCGGTGGGTTTAGAACCAAATTTGAATGCTGAGGTTTGATTGTCTGATAATAGTGAGGTTTTGGTTTCTGTAATGGATGTAGAAGAGGATGCCTTGGGGTTACCAAATTTGAACTCTGGTTTCTGAGTAGCCGTTATCGGAGTACCAAATTGAAATGCAGGGGGAGCTTCCGTTTTAGAAATGTTAGAAGCACCGAAAAGGCTTTTTGGTTGTGACCTTTTAATAGGTAATGTCTGAAAAGGTACGGGGGTTGTAGATGCAACATTAGTATCATCAAGAATGCATTGTGCCCATGATTTTGAGCCTTTTTTGACGTCAACATAAGGGGAAGAAAAATTAGGAAATGTTTTTTGTTCGTTTAACGATGTGGGCGCTATATTTACAGCAGCTTGCCCGTTTTCATCAGTCAACACTTCCATACCGTAAGCCTCACAAAAACTTGCCATGTCATGTTCATTGTTGAACCCCATAAATTTCATAAGCCTGCTCAGAACGTAAGGCTTACCCCTGGGATGGTAAGCTCTTGACATACTTGCCAATGCACTGAATCTCAGATCCTGAAAGTGACTTTCAATCAAACAAGCAGTTAAGAACGACACTTCAGGTTTGGATATGTATTTGAACACAACGCTGAACATATTCGGACAGTTCTCCTTTACATCTTTTGCCATCACACCATGTGCCTGTTGCATCAGTCCCCTAATTCGAATAGCCGTCTGAATTTGTTGATTATTGTAAATATCTGGTGGTAAAAGTTGAGTTTGTCGATCAATGTCAGGATCTTTTATGTGACTTAGAAGAATGTATGACCTAAATTCAGCTTCTCTTGGACTTCGAAAGTTCGGGTTTGCTCGGCGATTCGCATCGTACAGTTCTGTTAGCGTCTGTAATGTTTTGTTGAGCTGTTCTAATTCTTGTTGCTTCGAGTATTCTTGATCAGAAGAAAGCATGACATGGAGTGAAAGTAAGTGAATTCTGGCGACTAGTTCGTTACATTCGATAGCTTCGGGACCAGAATAATTCTGATATGTGAAATCTTGTCTGACGGACCGTGTTCGGTCCCATAAAAACGGATGACTTTTTGGTAGTTGAGGTATCACATGGTTGATTAAGTGATTCAGGGTTTCTATCAATACTTTTGGAGGTCGAACGTCTGACGGTAAAGGTGGTGGTTGTCCCGCTGCTGGCCGCGAAAATGCTTTCACGGAAAGTTCTCGTGAAACAGATCCATTTTCATCCTAAGCCATTCAAGTTAATACTAAGCTCCAAAATTTATTTAATCAATCCAGTCCGAACAAATTTACCTTTTCAAATGGTTTCGTATCTTTTTCGTATGCTCTTCGAACACGTTCAAAAGTTGGACACTTATCAGTACATGAACCAACAAAAACAATAGCATCTTTTAAATCTTTTCGAGCATCCTGTTGATCTACCAGTCCTCTTTTTTCCATTTCTGTTCGTTCTATCTCTCTCATATTCTGGAGCTCCTTATATATGGTGTCCAAATCGGTTCCCATCGAGTATTGCGAAGTTTCCAGCTCCAGCATTTTTTGCTGATTCTGCAGGTCCCATGGATCACTATCACGAGTTATCGTTGTTATTAACTTCTGATTACTCTGTAAATAGTCTGGTGTTGCCACAGGAAGTCTATTCCTATTGCGGAACCCAGACGGAGTCGGTAGACTAGGAGGTTGTGCTAGAACAGGTTTGCTATTAGTCTGGAAATAATTCATGCTATTGTGATTTGATCCGCCCCGGCCACGTCCTCTTTGGGATCCTCTTCCACGGCCCCTTCCTCTCCCTCTGGTGTCTGACCCTTGCTTTGCACCTCTATTTGAAAAAGCTGAAACGGGAGCGCTATTCGAGTTTGAAGTAGAATTCATATTTGCAAAGGCACTTTTGAATGGCGTTGGCTGCGCTTGCTGTTGCTGACCAAATGCGAACGAAGTAGCCTTGATTCCATTGTTATTACTAGAATCACCAAAAGAATTTGATGATATCTGTGAGAACATTGTTTCTCTACAGTTCAAATACTTCTCACGTTTTATGGTGAGTTTTGAATCTTGAAAATACAGAGAAAAAGTAATAAGAAGAGAGACTCTCAAATTTCACGGCCAAAACATAGATCGTAAAGTGGTGATCATATTTCTGCTAAAGCTGGAAGCTAATTTACTGCCACATCATGTGACATAGTCTTTAAAGTAGTAAGTACGAAAATCTAGATATCATGTCTAGGGAGCACATAGGGAAATAAAGCTCACAGTTAAACTGTGACAAATGCACAACTATTATCAGATGCACCAGTCACCAATGTAGCCCCTGACAGTTGAACCTCCCTCATCTACCACTGAATTCAACTTCTCCTTCTACATCAAACAGAATGGCGGATGACATACCACAAACACCAAAACAGTCAGCAGGTCCGAATAACCCTAATTCAGTTAATAGCATAAGTATAGGAGACGTCGTGCGCTTACCAGACGGTCAGAAAGCCATACTACATTACGTTGGGTCAATTGAGGGTAAGGTAGGCGATTTTGCAGGTGTGGAACTCATTGAAGAATGGGCATCAGAAGGTCGCCACAACGGAGAATTTGATGGGTAAGATATATATTCTGAACTCTTTTCTTTTGTCAGTTAAGATTTGAATTCAGTTATTAACCGACCTTGCTAAACTTTTTTTATGGTTCAGAATCAAATATTTCCAAACTAGTACACCCAACAGTGGTGTTTTTATAGCATATCACAAACTTCAACCATGGTCAAGCAAACGAAGTTCTCGTCTTTTGAATCGGAAAATATCACTGAATTTGGGACCAAGTTCACCAGACTCCAATTTTGCATTTACACCTATACGTCGTAACCTCTCTGTTACAACGCGTCACCGACTTTCATTTCCGGATTCATCACCACTCCTAAAATCGCCCTCTACAGGATCATTTTTAAGACCGCCAAAGTACGACACGTCACCTACTAAAAGACGAATAAGCGAAGCATTTTCATCAACAAATACGCCAGAGGTGAGAGCTGCTGGGAATGTAGGAGGGATCAAACGAACGCGAAGTATAGACTCAGATAGAGAATCTGCTATTGCTCAAGCTGTGGCTTCTGCCGTATCAAAAGTTCAAGTTGAGGCACAAAAGGAAATTCACGAACTGAAAAGAAAAGTTGAAGAGTTGGAACGCGAAATTGAAATCAAGAACGGTGAGCTGGAAGATCAGAGTCAAATACTGACGGAACTAGGGACTTCGGTTCAAGAATTTCAAGATTTAACCGACCGTGAAAACGCCCAGCGAGCCGCACTGAATCACTTAAATGGTGCTATAAGCGAAGAATATGTGATTGAACTAAAAGCCAGTCACCAAAAAGAAATCGAAGATAAAGATCGGAAATATGCTACGATGAAATCCCAATTTGAGGAACGGAGGAAGGATTTTAGAAGTACAGTCGATGCACTGCAAAAGGAACTTGTTGAGTCGACCGAAGCTTATACGACGGAAATTAAAAACTTACAGGCACAGCTTGTGAATGCCAAAGATATGGAGGATAGAGTGGAGCAGTTGGAAAAATATATACGCGAGATGGACAGCAGTCGTGTTTCTTCACACTATCAAGAGTCAGGTGTAGACCATGAAAATAAAGCGCAGATTTCAAAGCTTGCCGAAATGGAAAACGTTCTTCTTGAAAAAGATCTTCAAATACAAAATTTGCGTGAGCAATTAGCACAGTCTCAACAAAGACTAGAAGACATTTCAACTGTTAATTCAGCATCTTTAGTTACTACTTCAGCGCCAGAGACAGAAGCAAGCCCTGAAGATAAACAAATTCGTGAGCAACTGAAAGTTGAAACTGAACTTCGGACACAGTACGAAGAAAAAATTGCTTCGCTAGAGGCTCTGATGAGCTCCGTTACATTCACACCTGCAACACCTCCTCCAGCCGACTCGAACCATGACGAAGAAGCATCTCATTCGCCCCGTCATCACCCGGAGCATAAATGGCCAATTGAAGTCAATTTCAAACCACCGATGTCGCCAAGATCAACTGCTGAGATTGTCGTCTCGACCGTTACTGCTGAAGCGTCGAAGGCCGATTCGGCAGGGAACAATGGTATGAAAGCTGCGGAAATGGTAGCAGCGGTTGCTAACAAGAGATCAAGGAGGACTTCGTTGAGTATTGCGGCGAATTTTTTTAAAGAACAATGGGGGCATCCTGGTGTAAAAGAGAATGATTCGGAGAAATGGTGTGCCCTCTGTGATAAAATGGGTCATGATACAATGAATTGTACGGAATCATAAAGGGGGTTACTTTTGTTCCAGAGGAAGACATGGGATATTTTGTGTACTACAAAATATGAAAAGTGTTTTGATTTTGATTTCTTTCACGCTCCCGAATAGACTACCCAGGCTGTGCTCCTATGATGGCAATAATTGCCTATTTTTTTCTTTCTTTTATTTTACCAAAAAGTTATTCCATGAAAAATTTTATATAATATGATACTATCTCACTATTTTGCTTTCTTCAACAATACCCAGATTTCTTAGTTCACTTTATGATTAGAGAAGGTTCAAGATATCTATTAAATTAATTTATTTTTTACGACTGTTGAGGAGTATTTCCAGTTTTATTTATCTACTATATTGTAGTCGTGCAAGTTTTGAATAACTCTAGATATACATATGGCTATATTGGTACACTTGCAACGAGTAAAATGAACATTATGATAGAATTTAGAACTGTAAAAATGTCTGTTAAAATCTTTAAAGCGATACATGAGTATAAAGAATTTGACAAAATCAATGAGCTCTTAGACTTTGTAGAAGCCGATTGAAGTTTATAGTCTTTTTTCTTTAGTTTTAGCCTATTAAATTTCCATGATAAATTTAAAATTTCAGATAGTCAACTCTTCTAACAAGTTTACCTCACACACTGCTAATTGCACAGTAACTTGTTATCATAGAAATCTAGCCATCCATTACTGCCATTATTTTTTTCAATAACATCCAACTGGTTTTCTTTTTCTGTCTTTTTGTTCTTCGGCTACCTATATTTAAAAACAAATACACAACAGGATCATAATATTATCTATTATGTAGATATCGCAAGTAGTGGTCAGGAGAAAATCAAAAGGGACTAACTCCCTTCAGGTTGTCATAGATGACTGTACAGTACGTAGCCGATGATTTGTGATCTTAGATGAAGGTCATCTTGGCACAGTGGGTTGCCGAGCTACCGAGTTTCTTGAAAGGAAAAAAGAAAAATTTTGTCAAGTTGAATGTCAGGTTTTGGTAAAGGAAAAAAGGTAGCTGTAGATGTTGAATCCGCAATTTAATGAAAGGATGTTTGTTGATTTTAGGGGTACTCAATGATGTTTGCAATGTAGGATATGCGATGCTTAAGGTCACCATTGAATAAACGTTTGAATACGCTACGATTTAAAGTAGATTTTACAAAATACTCCCTTATTATAAACAAGACAAGATATTGCTGAACAAAAATTTTTTTAATCTGCATGTTATAAATTGTAACTTGAATATTAAAGGGGATGATTTGTTTGATGAAAAAATTAACAACAAAATAAGATTTCAGGGACTTTTCAGTGGCTTTCTGTTTAAGGTGACATCATAAATTTATATAAATGTAACGCAAATTACACAAATCAATGAAATCATCGATCATTTGAGGGAATAGTGAAGAATTGATGAATAGAAATTATTGGTCTTAAAAAAACTCATTGCCAATGGATGCGTTTTGCTTTGGAAATAAGTCGGGTTGTGTTTTATACACTATCGATTTATATGACATTGTGTAGTGTTTATGTCCATTATTCAAGATTTGTTATTTGTAACAGGAAGTTAGTTATCAGAGTATATACCAAGGCCGAATGGTTGTCATAAAATGGTCTACTCCGATTGTTAAAATTCTTTTTAAAACAAAACGCGTTAATACGGAAGGTTACTGATCCCTTAATGCTTATGTTGCTAGAACAATATCGTAGCCTGTGTACCACATTGAGAATTGGCAAGGAGCACGCATCCAAGTATACGTACCACAAATTGTGCAATATCCATATCTATCTACATCTATGTCAAGATATTATACAGAGTACAGTCTCGATACATCCTTCAGGAACCTTTCAAAAGAGAAGAACAAACCAGGGGCTCTTTCCAAGTTCAAACTAGCGTCAACGACTTTGATAAAGACTTTTCCAGCTCATCGTCTAAACTTGAGTATACCGGTATATACTATTTTTTTTTTTTTTGGTTACAACATCCAAGCAAGTGGGTTGACCTTACATGAAATGCTGAAAGAAAGAAACAAGACTTGGTACAAACAGCTTTTTTTTTGTTGTTGTTGTTATAGTTTTGGTAAATTGAATTGATTTGCATTCCAAGAGTTTTTATTTTCTTTCCATGTCGTGTGCGTATTTGCTGGGGGAAAGAAGAGGGGGCTAGGATCGAATATTTTATCTACTTGTGTGTGTTTGTGGCGAATCAATTGAAATTTCTGTGAATCTGATATATCAGAGATTGTTGATTATTACAAAGTAGCTAACAAATAAATTATGTGCGTAAATGTCCGGCTAATTCATGAGTGACACATGCTGGACGGCGATGGTGGAATTTCGTACTTGGAAGAATACGACTTCTTTACCAACACCAACACCAACATCTCGGAGAAATAATTTCCTATCAGTAATGGTTCAGGCAACCGTTCAGCACTCACAAGTTTAGTTTATCTTGCACACCACCAGTTTCTCTTCTTGATTCATCCAAAACATGCCCCAAAGTGTATACAAAACTTCCAAAATTAATGTACTTACTGTATAAACACCGTTTATTCTATCGATAATAATTATTGGTTAATCTATTGGGGGGTAATATTCACCTTGTTTAGATGAAAAAGTCGAAATTGGCTTATCTGAAACTGGTATCCGAACATAATCTGGTAAGGCACACGACATCTTTTTTTTTTTTTATTGCGTACCGTAATTAATACTGTAAAAGTTTATTTTGACATTTTTTTATTAGAATAGAATCAAAAATTTTAGATCTTGATCTTAATCTTTTAACCGTCAAATGTCAAATATTATTACACGTCAAATCTTTCGGGATAGTGTCTACTGGATACTGACTACTTTAATTGAGAGCCAGATATTTAGTTACGCAGGACTTGTTCGCTGTCAACAAATATTTTACTATCGTGCTTGTGTGCAACTGGTACGAAAAAAACAAAGTTTTTCAATATAGTATAAAAGACACTTATAACCGGTGTACGTACGTACGTACTGTAAAGTGATTGACGTGAAAATATTGTCGCAAAGACATTTGTTACCTACGTATAGGTAAATTATAACTTTATAAATATAACAAATTTCATCAACGGCAACAAGAACAGGAAGGAAAGAACGAGAACAAAATAGATGCAACCTTTTTTTTTCTTTCTTTTATTTCTTTCCGTAATATGTGAATCTTGTTTCTTCTTTTGACAGATGAATGCTTCACCAGTCTACCAGCTGCGGATATTCGTTTGTATTTCTTTTCAAGAAGAAGAAGAAGGGAAAATAAATAAAAAATAAAAAAAATCATATTTTCCCTTTTGTTACTTATCTTACCGGTACCCCACTGACCTTAAATATAAAAGTCTAGAATGCAGCCATAATTTATAGATACAGCGCTGCTTAAGAAGGACCTTATTGGTCTTGTGACGGATTTTAGAACGGGCATAGATAGGATATGCTGCGGGATAAAATAATAAGTGTAATATTAGTGGTGGGCAGATATTATCAATATATCAATACCTTAGCAGTACTGTGGTTTACGTGCGTGATGTACAGAGAAAGCGATAGATATTATCGTAGTACACATCTAACCCTATCGTTAAAAAGTCTATTGAGAACTTAAGTTATCTTTGGGTACCGGTAAATTTATATCGTAGGATAGCGGACTCTATAAAGTAAAGAGAGATGGAAATATAAAGCAAAGCAAAGTAAGTAGTACGTATGTGCAACTATATACCGAACAAGTTACATATCACTAATAATTTATTTACCTTGACTTTTCCAGGAAGCAAAACAAAATAAAAACAAAATCATGAGAAAGCTACGTACGAATAATACCAAAAAACTCCCACTAAATATTCTTCTAACGACGAGCTGATCACAGTTCCAAACAATCGACAACTCGCAATAAAACCAAAACCAACTTCCGACACAGCTTGTCCAACTCGTATTTGCAGG
>JAJMKR010000080.1:0-116643 GCA_030563945.1 Geotrichum australiense | reverse complement strand
AAAAAAAAAAAAAAAAAAAAAAAAAAAAAAAAAAAAAAAAAAAAAAAAAAAAAAAAAAAAGCGCTGTTTACAGTACCCTAAGTTTGTGGAATTTGGTTCAAGCGCATAACCATCTTCGTTCATTTTTGACTTTAACTACTCTGATGAGATAATAAACACGATACTTGTTTTATTCAAGTGGGCCATGGATGGTGTGTATGTATGGTATGGTATGGTCGTTGACGGAAAATCACGCCTTTCATCGTTGTTTGCTTTGGGTAGGTTGCTTGCTTGATTTCAATTTCAAGTTCAAAATGCACTGAAATGGCAACAATCATTTGTCTACTTGACAGCTTCTCCCAATCAAATGCAAAATGCCATTCTGTAGTATTAAAGCCAATTACAATCGTCCACCTTCACGATAGTTCATTTTGCCACTCAAAAAACATGGCAGAATAAAAAAACTGTTCTTCTTTTCTAAAGTCAATTAATGCCAGAATTTAAAACTAATGTTATACCAACTTATCACCAACCTATCCCTATCGTGTTCAAGCGAAGCAATATAACATACCAAAAAACAACAAACTCTCCCTTTCTTTCCGAGCGAGCTAATACTCATCATCGTCCAATACGAATCGTGAGTGCCGAATAGCGCACTCCAACAACACCCATATTCCACTTCTGTCTCGTAACAGAAAAAAAACACAACTTCTCTTCACCATTTCAAACTCACGATATTCGTGTTCTGGAGCTGGTTGTTATTGAGCCCACATGTGTGCGCTTTTATGCAACTTTGATTTCTCTTGTTTGGGTACCATCCAGTGTCAAAACCTAAAGTAAAATCTTCAAAGATCGTGAAAAATGAATTAAGCCGGGAAAATAAAATTCTACTGAAGTTGTACCATTCATCCATTAAACAGTTTCGAGTTCAAACCATACGACCTGATCCCCTCTGGAAGGTTGTACATATTTCGTTACAAGGTGCGGTGCGGTGAGTTATTCACGTTTTATTCCCAATAGCTTATCTGGTTCGGATTTTTAATTATTTTGTTAGTAGTGCCAACAGTGTAGTAAGAAGTGTTGTGACGTCAGGTCACTTTTTTGTTTCTAGAGGAGAGAGATTTGTTGCTAGTCCTAGAAAATCGTCCTGCAAGATGCAAGCACTAAAGCAACAAAATACATAAACTAGGCCCAAAGTTAACAATAATTATATTGAAAAAGTACTGTATCTATTTCTATGTAAGCTGACAGTTTAGTATATGTCACTTGTGACATGAAAGACGGTAGATACTAGATACAAGATAATAGTAATGCTATCAAATATGAAGCTTAAGCAATATACAAAATACTGTAAAGTCTCAAGCTGATATCCCAGGTGATATAGCCTATCTATAACTTATTGGCATTTGCTCCCACCAAATAACCCCCTTCTACTCTCGAACTCCAATTCACATTCTATCGTAATCCAAACATACACGCAACATCCAAACAAAAAAAAAGCCCGCATCAACACATTCTATTCTCTACCACTCTACTCTATTCCACCATATTTCTAATAGACAATCTATTCAGATCACGCAACGCTTTCTTCAAAATAGCCCAGAACCCTCCAGCAGGTCCTAGATCACGTGAATCTCCTACTATTTAAATCCCAAACCTTCACTTCCAAAAAAAAAAACCTTTTCCTTGGAATAAAAAAAAATTGCTATTACTTTTGTATATCAGTTGAATACAGAAAAAAAAAAAAACTTTTACAATCATACACACACACACATTTGTGTTTCCAACAACTACCTACACATTACTCAAAAAAGTTTAAAACTACATAACCATGTCCGTTTCCAAATTTGACGCCGAGCAAGCCGAAAACCTCGAAGACATTGAAAAGCAATTCGCCGTGAAGGCCGTTCTTCACGCCCAGACCTACTGGACCATTCTCACTAAGCGGCGCGGGTCCGACTTCTCGCTGCTGCCCAACCAGTCCGAGGTGTACGACAAGCTTGTCGCCGCGTTCCCGGAGTTCCTTGAGGAAGACGGGTTTGCGGAGGTCATTGACGAGGACCGCATGAAGAGCCCGGAGGGGAAAAAGAGGTGGAGAGAGTTCATGGTCGGGTTCGAGAAGGAGGTTGAGGATTATAACTTTGGAACGCTGCTGAGGAAGGATGTGAAAGGAGAGTATACGGAGGAAAATTCAATCTTTTGCCCGAGAATGCAGTTTTTGGCGTTTGAGATTTTTAGAAATAGACATTGTATGAATGATTGGATTTATGAACAAGCTAACGAATCGAAATAAATTGGCTGTGATCTCTGGATTGAAACGGATTGATTTGCTTTCTTAATAATGATCTTGTCTATCTTTATCCATGTTACTGTTAAGTGTGTATTCAGTTCTGCAAAATCCTGACTCTTCTTACACTCCCCCCATCAATTCGACACCTTCTTCCCTCCATCTCAAAATCTTTGATATCTCTGTGATGTAATACTATTTTGTTTGTATATATATTATGTTATGATTTGTCAATATCTATTTTAATGATTCTTATCAGTACCTTTGAAATAATTAGTTAAATCAATGCTGCCCAATTGAAAATCTATCATTATTTTCTGTAAATTTCATCTATTCCATTGATACTAGAAAATATATTCTTGTATACTCGTAAAGCCCAAGTGGCATAATGTATTCCAATACTACATCACTCAGAAATAATACAATAACCAGCACATCACTATACCTACTACATGATATATCATCCAACAGCCTCCATATGCCCACACCTTACTCCAGCTTCTTTCCCTGTCCCTTCTTACCTGAATTCCCCTTCTTCCCCAACCCAGGTACCGAATGCTGATCCACAACCTTCACAGACACCCTCTTAATCTTTGCATTTTCCTTCACCAGGCCCTCCTCAACCGCCCTGACCGCCTTAACCACCTCGCTCGCCGATCCAGACAGTTTCGTAGCCACAAGTTCCACCTCGACCACAAAGTTTGGCCCAGACGCCAGCGTGACCACCTGTCCCACCTCAAAATTATACTTCGCTTTCGTCACAATGTCAATTGCAGCTTGCTTGATCGCTTCAACGGATTCGTCTTCAACAGCGCTCACGGAGTCTACTAGCTCCCAGACAGCGCGGATGGCGCCTTCAACACCGGTCTTGGCCACGACCACGGCGACGACAAGTGCGCCTACTGCATCCAGCCATGACGCTTCAAACACGTACCCAGCCCCAATAGTAGCCACTGCGACGACCGACGACAGCGAATCAAGTCTATGATGCCACGCATTCGCCATCAACACGCCGGACCCAGTCGCCTCTGCGACCTTTTTTGTTTCTCTAAACAGCCACTCCTTAACACCAATAGACCCCAACGCAACCCACATTGCGTTCAAGTCCACTTTCTCAGCGGTTTCCGAGTCCGCCGATGCATGCGAGTGCGAATGCGAAAACGCCAGGTCAACACCGGTTGCGCCGCAAGCCATTGACACGCCGGCGACGCACAGAATCGCGGAAACGCCGAGCGAGCCTAGGGTCTCGATCTTGCCGTAGCCGTTGGGAAAGCGCGGTGTGGCCGGGCGCGATGCGAAGGACACGGTGCCGAGGGTGAGGAGGTCAGCGACGAGGTCGGAAAGGGAGTGCATGGCGTCGGCTTGGAGGGATTTGGAGTTGAACACAACGCCGGCAATGGCTTTGACAATTGCCATGGCAAGGTTGCTGAGGAGCCCGAGAATGGTGATGCGGATGCTGGGGTTGCTTAACCCGCCGGTTTCGAGGGTGAAAATGGAGTCGCCGTTATGGCTATGCGAATGTCCCTTGTGCGAGTGAGAATGAGAATGGCCTGCCATTGTAGATTCGTTAAAAATACCTGTTTAATATAACAATAAAAAAATGATTCCCCGGTTGTTACTGTTTATTCCTTTCCGATAACGAAAAAATGCCAAAGAAAGACAATCCAAAACAAACAAATAAATCAATGAATAAGAAAGGAAGATGGGGAAAAAAAAGATCGAATTGAAAATTTATTTCTCTGAAATTAACAGAAAAAGGTATAATTTTTAGTAGGAAAATAGAGATTTCAAGGGGAAAGCCATAAAAATATTTTAGAATTTCATTTTGGCTTGTGTGTCCAGTTCAGCCGTACTTGATTTTCTAAACGAAATTTTTTAATTTTAGTCGAGAGTCCTGACTGGCTTGTCGATACAGAAACAAACAATAGCTTCAGCTTGACATTAACCCCATACTATAAATGATTCGGTAGCGGAATAACGTAGGTACCGGATCTAGATGAACAATGAAAAAGATATCAAGCAAATAACATAAATACACACATATATATTATATAAAAGTTATTGGATTTGTACATATAAATTTGAATTAACTAATTAATCGATTCATTCAGGTTATTTGAGCGTTTCTTTAGATGCAAAACATGAAACTCATTGAATATTCTCACGCCTAAAAATAACAAAATGCCTCTCAGAAAATAAAAAAAAACGTAAAAGAAAAAATAAATATTTACACAGAAACATCACTTTCATTGTCATAAGCTTCGTCAAAACCAACGTCATCATTATCATTATCACTGAATTTCTCAATATCAAATTCGTTCAACGCTCTTAGCTGCTCCGAATCTTCATGCAATAAGGTAATTTTTTCAACATCAATGTCTTCTTCCATTAAATAAGGTCTCCCAACAATATCCTCCCAGATTCTTCCAAAGTATCTCTTAAGAGACCTCAATCCTCGAAGATAACCCATATCCGCTGTTCCCATATGCTTTGGAGGACACAACACCTTCCCCAGCTTAGGGTTTATATCACGATCTGTTACACATTGAGCAAAATCGATTATGCGAACGTCAATTTGCTTATTAAGTCCATCAGGTCCCGGCTCCCCATCATACATCAATAACAAACTTGACCCATACATCCTGTATCCTTTCAGATTTGAAATTATTTCCTCCAACTGCGTCAGCCTTTCCATGATTCTAGGGATGTGCCTGAGCATTGATCTGGCCGACTTTCCGTCATACAAAAACTTTTCCAAACAGGCTTTGAATTGGGACCCAGCTTTAACCTTTCTACCAAAATACTTGTTTTGATAGAAGTATTCGTTTTTACTTGCATCCCACACCTGCATACCACAGATTCTCACTCCCAGCTTACGACTGGTAGTCGCGAGACATTTTTGAGCTTGTGAAACCTGCTTTTTAACCGTTGCATCAACCCCATACTGTCTGGTTCCCATTTTCAAATCAATGACGCATGGTTTCTTTAGTTCTGAAGTCAAGTCTTCCAATAAAATAAAATACTCGCCCTTAGTGTAAACTTTTGAAGGACTAGTGAGGGAAAGTCTATTTACTGCAGAAGGAGGTTGAAGAGAAGCTGATGAACTTTGGAGGAGTGCAGAATTGGGTGGGCTGGTTGCACTAGGTTCCTGATCCATTTCAAAAACGGGTGCATCTCTATCGTCAATGTGAATGTTATCCATTTCTCCCACTATATCGTCGACAAATGGTCGCGTGCTGACAGCTGATAGGCTCCTTGTGTGATTTGCAGTCTGAGAATATGAGGAGGAAAGATGGTTGCTGGAATTAAAAGAATTGGCACGTTCCTCCTGTTCTCTAAATACCTCTTTTAGCACAATATCTCTGAGCTTTGAGTTTTTAGTCGTTGCCCCCCTCGAAGACATTATGGATGATGATGCCGATGCTAGCTGAGGTGAAAATCGGTCGGGCGATGGAGCTGATGTTGAAAATATTTTCATGTTGTCAGGTAAAATATGCATATTGTCGTCAAAAACTACTTCTGGTAGGCAGTTTTTTTCATTCCGTAGAGACGCAGATTGTAAAGCTTGTAAATCTTCGTCGTCAGCTGCGTTAGGAGCCGTGTGTCTTACATAAAGTACTCCAATGTATTTCGGCATAAATTGTAGCAATTCCTCATGGTAAGACTCAATTGATTCGTACCAGACGTTTTCTCTTTTCATTAGTGCTTTGCAGACTGCTCGTTTTGAAAATCTAAAGATGGCTGTGTGGCCACCTACTTTGTGCTTAAAAGGAGTAAGCTCGACAGCTAAAGGGTATTTGTGTTTTAGTTCCGCTTCCTCTTCTGTTATATTATCTAGATCACCTGAGTCTATGTCCAGTGATATGGTGGACTTTACACTTTCAGGCTCAAACTTGTTTGAGTCTAGGTTAGTGGAAAAATTACATGATGTGGAGTTAGCTAGCCCTGAGTTTCTAATTGAGGATGATAATCGTGATGCAGTTGTATGTTTGACTAGCGTATTATTTGGTAGTTTCGATTCTGAGGTCTTGTGAAATGGGGTAATTTCAGTGTCGGTTAGATCATCATCTTCGTTTTGTGGCAAGTCGGAAATTCGGGTAGGACGAGGCGTATGGGGAATGTAAGTGACCGACGATACATCTTTATTCGAAGTTGATGTAACTGATCTGTGCACCGTCACTAGTGATTCTGGGTCCACCGGGATAGTCAAAGGACTTTCTGCTGAGTCTAGAAGAGACTTTTTCCTAATTGAACCTTCGAATGCGAGACCTTTTTCAGTCATTGGACTATCTGGCAAGTCAGAAATTTCTGATTCGTTGATCTTTGGCAGCTTGTCTAAGGAATTGAGTGACGAATATGACGAAGAATTGGCTTTATGTCTGAAAGCGCTCGCGCTCGAAGGAAAAGATCGTGAACGAGTTGCTATTGGAATTGGTGTTCCCGAGTTGAGCGATGCAGACGTAGAATTAGAGTCAGCCAGACTGACTGTGTTTGATGATGTGGATTCATTTTCTTTAAAGATTTTCAGTGATTTGGAGGCCTTTCTTGAGCTCGGTACACGAGAGGCCGCCATAGTTATGTACAAGAACAAAAAACGTAGGTAGATACAGACTAATGGTTAAGAAGCATTCAAAATGAATAGCTATCCAAGTGTTTTTTATCAAGGTAAAGAAGAGAATGCACAATGAATAGGAGTAGTCAATTGGGATAAGATAAGAAGTTGTAAAAACAAAAAACAAAAAAGAATGAAGAAATTCAAAAATCAAAATCTACCGCAGTGTATTGACCTGCACATAAATTGTGTATGTAACCTAGCTATAACTTTATACGCAATACGCAATATGCCCAAATCACTGGCTGATAAGAAATCCAAATTCGTTGCTTTGTACGAACAGTACGTTCCAAAGAATAAAAGCTGCTACTGTGTGTTTAGCTGGCTACACCACACTGCACATGGCTCAGTAAATTTCATGGGCACCCTACGAATCAGCCAGTCGATTGAAAAATGTGTCCGGTTGCTTTGTTGTCATGTCCTAAATTTTTATTATGTATTATAGCAACGCACGGCATGCGCTCAGTCGACCTCTCAAAGGCTCGTCCTGAAGACAGCAGCAGATCCAAAGCCGTCTGTCTCCACGCGAGCTAATTGAGAGTGAAAAATTAACCACGACGGTAGGATCCGGTCACGTTTTTTTTCATTCATTCAGCGCACCCATATATATATAAGCAAACGCAAAACGTTGCGCTATGGGGATTGGCGGGCAATGGACGGTGATGGAACGCATGAAAAACTTAAAAAAGTTAAGGTTATGGCTGTTAGGCTATGAAGTCACATGTGTCAAGTCACACTACCCAATATCATGCTCTCATAGGTTTACTGGTTTAGGTTTGACGATAATGATGATCGTACTAAATACAGACTTAAACTTGAAATATCATTTTCAGCTAACGTTTTGCTACGGCATTGAGTAATCGTAAACCAGCATGTGAAGCAGAGCTCGATTTATACGTAAACAGCAATGAGCAAAAGGCGCCGAAAAAACTTGGTCTTTGTAATTACTATTTATATAAGGGTACGGGATGTTGATCGTGTTACAGATGAGACAGATTCATATAGGTCTGATAAATTGGTGATTAATTAGGGTCTAGGACTCTGGGTTAACGACTTATTAGTGAGCCTTGATGATCATATCGTTTTAATATCACAAGCTCTCCGGCTTTGTACTATTGTTTTAATACAAAATTATCCGAGGAAAATTGAGCACAGCAGTACCATTGTGGCGGGAATAATTCTGATAGAGGAAGTTGCAAACAATACAGAAGATGCTGATTTTCTTTGAAGCTGAAGCTTCGATGCTATACTTAACATATCCTGGTATGAACAGTCTATCGAACACCAATCATGGTCTATCATTAACGGTATTTTACTGGAAGCCATACCAGTATAGATCGTTTTTAAGTACCTGCCGTGGTGTATTAACCGTATATTTCGTTTCTTCAGGGTTTGCGTTGCAGTCAAGAATAACTGCACAATACTAAATCTGCATTTTTCAAAAATCTATCTTGAATCTAAAGAATACAAGAGCTTTATATCATGGTAAATCCTTGGTGTACGTAGAGTAACATCAACAGGGAGTACATGTAGATAAAATTTGTATATATGTCATAAGCATTTTTAAATCAAAAACTAGTTCTCAATTACAAGAATACCTTATAATGCAATAAATCTATATATCGGGCTTATAAAACATCTGAGAAACTGTTTATGAATACATGCTACAGTTTAGACAAGGCTCCTAACACTTCTTCTACAACAACATAAATATGTATATTCAGTTCAACTTGTACGTCAATCTTACATTACCAAATATGGTGCTCATATATTTGGATATATTTGGGCACACAAGAGGTAAAAGAACTGTTGGAAAAAAAAAGTGTGACTCAAATCCGGTTAAATCTTCTTTAACTGGCAACTCTCTTGAGACTTCTAACGTCCAACGCTGAACATATTGTATTGTGTCCAGGAACAATGAGCCTGAGTTCTTTATGTAGCTACTAGTGGATAGTCTTTCATTCAAAAATTCCAAGCTAAAGATGTATACCAACGGACTCAATGACTGGTAAAGTTGAAGCAGTAACACATTATAAAGGCCCCAGAAGCCTCTTATAAAAGCGAAATCATCTCAATTGTTACCTCCAGTTCTTTGAACTGGCAGTCCGTTTGTAAGATACCTCAAATACTTCAAAGTTTGACTATCGTTTTGAAATCGTCATAATGATTGGCAATCTCAATTAATTTTAGTAGGGTAGTGGTAAGGTTTTGTCCTGTAATACCGTAATACGCAAACTTTGCGTACGATTTTCACACGAGTCTAGGGCAATTCTATCCAATTTGATAAAGATATCAGATATCGTCAAGTACCAACCACGATTTTAGACGAAATCTTTCATGCCTTGAAAGTCGACTAACAGTTGACCAGATGCTAGACCCCCACAATGCTAAGATTTGTCTTGTCTACTACAGTACTCAATCTATGTATCTTTTAGTTAGTCGTTTTTCTTTCTTTCGCAAAAGCATCTTAATACAAATTAGTTTCGAAAATCCCACCGGGGATGCCTATCTTACCGACGGAGTCATCCGGTGGAGTAGCCTACTCCGGTAAAAAATATTCGCAAACCTCACCATAAAATCACGAGTGTGTCATTCGTTTTTGTGACAAATTTGAAAATAAAGCCCTTGCTCAACTCAGTAAGTGGCCTAGGAAGCCTTTACCAGGGTCTAGATACATCTATCCTGAGCGTCAACTATTAGTGTTTTTTCATATGTTAGAAGATATGTACAAAGAATAATTGTATAACTAAACCTGCTGTTAAGTGGACAGTCAATTTATTTAGATTTAATTAAGGTATTTGCTTGTCAGGACCATGTTGATAGCTAGTTTTTCGTGGAGATTTATCTATCTAAGCTCGATAATTATTCAGAAAAGTATAAAAGCCCAGTTCAATCTTTCCCCTCTGAAAAATTTTTTGGAAATTTCATTTTTTTGTATCTCTGAAGCTGTAAACTTATATCTCAGCAGTTCAACCAGGAAGCAAGCTACACTCCTAACTTTTCTTGCTCTTAAATAAAAACATCTTCCTCAAAACAATAACGGAACCGGCCCATCTCGCTTCAAACTCGATAACCAATGAAACTCACTACAACTGCTTTATTGGCAGTTCTGGCTTTGGCCGAATACACATATGCAGACACCATGTTCGGGGCATTCATTTTTCACCGACACGGCGACAGACTTACCAAACCAACTACGACTTTGACAAACCTCGGTGCCCATCAATTGCTCAGCTCCGGTCAGTTTTACCATGAAAGATACATGGGTCTTGATTCCGAAACTAGGATCCTCGGGCTAAACATTACTTATGACGCCTCTCAATTCATCGCCCAAGCTCCAAACAGCGACGTTATCCAGATGAGTCAGGCCGCTTTTTTGCAAGGCTTGTATCCTCCTTTGAAAGACTTGAACGAAAAAGAAGCCGAGAAAAGTCAGGAAGAGCTTCTTACAATTGCGGTGCAAGTCGCTAATGGATCCGACATTGAAAACCCTTTGGACGGCTACCAGTATGTTGTTGCTCAGGGTGTTGACAGCGATTCTCCAGATATGATCTGGATTAAAGGTGACGAAAATTGTCCCGCTTTCACAAACGCCTCTGAAAAATGGTTCCAATCAGAGGAATTTCTGAATTTGAACAAGTCCACTTTTGATTTCTATCAAAGCCTCAGCGATAAGGTGGGTTCCGGAATCAAAAAGACTGCCCTAAACTTTGGAAAAGCTTATTCCGTTTTCGACTACATCAATGTCAATGCAGCACACAATGGCACTTTTGCAAAACAATTTAGTGAAGAAGAGCTTGAGCAGGTCAAAACATTGCAGGATCTTTACACAACTCGTCTTAATTACAACCCTCAAGAAAACATCACCACCGTTGGAGGCCAGACCTTGTTGGCTGCCATGAACGAACATCTTAACAAAACCCTCTATAACAATTTTCCAGTGCTGTCGCTGTTTACTGGGTCGTACGACACCTTCAGTCAATTTTTTGGTCTGACCGGTCTCATTGATTCCGACCCTGCCAAATTCGGTGGTCTCGTCAACTACGGTGCTTCAATGGTTCTTGAAATTTTCACACTACCCGGATCCGGAGACGCGCGCGTTCGTTTCCTTTTCCGCAACGGTACTGATCCATCTGAGCCTCTCACCACCTATTCCATCTTTGGAAAAGACAAGGACGGTTTCCTGTTTACAGAATTTCGAGATATTGTTAAAGAGAAGGGACTCGGTGATTTGAAAGCCTGGTGTAATACATGCTCGGCTTGGTCCAATGATCTGTGTGTTCCTTACTCTCCAAAAGTTGAATTACTGGACAACTACGACTTGACAAATGATCAGCTCAAGAAGGCTTTGGACGGTACTACTGGACTTAGCGCCGCCGCTGGAGGTGGTATCGGTGCCGGGGTTACCATCGGAGTGGGTCTCATTGCTGCTGCCATCTTTGCGGTCTGGAAAATGTCTTCAAGAAAGAAGGTCAATGATGCTAGTACGGTGGGAACTAAAGATGTAGAAATGGACAGTGTGGTATAATGTTTTTATGTGTTATATTAGAGTTTTTTGTAATTTTTGTAGTACTCCCGTTACTTGGTGATGAATGAATTTGTTTGTATAATTAAACTGGTCATTATGTGCGTGTTTTTTATAGGAGAGTAGGACCCTTCATTTGAAATAAGTAGATGACTGTACTGTACTGTACTCAAGCTGTTTGAGATAATGCAGGGTCCAATTATATACTTGGAAATTACCTTGAACAATACTTATTGTTATTCCAGAACAACTCACAAACCATTAGCTAAACTTGGCTTTTTACTTGTTTATAGCTTAAAATTTATGTCACTTCGACCGTCATATTACGTTTCTGATACGGCAGTTATAGACTTGACTTGCAGTGTACTATGCGGCTATATCTAAGACTACACAATGCTATCCAGGTAGTGATGGAAGTGTTGTTTGCTGATAGTGCTCATTTTAGATACCAGATGGACTTATCAATTGGGTTATTCATTGTTGCAAAGTGGGTAGGTTCGTTCTGTTCCTTGCTTACATTTGTGTATGAACTAACGTTAACTAGGCCCTACTATCTGCAAAAATACTGGCAAGGTGCACCACAATACGTACATTACCGTGCGAACGAAGTTTTGAGTACTGGTTTTTACTTAACCTAGCTTCGTAGCAGTTAGTTTGTTTAAAATGTTACTCAAATATAGCCGCTTTTAAACATTCTGTCAGTTTTTCTTGCAGTTGCACTGAGTATTCAGCGATGCTATTAATGTAAAGTTCAGTTTTTTTGTTAGAAAGGTCTATATTGTGCGCTAATAATGCTCACATAATACAGTGTCAAATTGTGTCTATGTAATATCCAACATCTTTTTAAACCTTTTGCATCCAGCGCTCATTTTTTGATTACACTATTAGACTAACTACTACTGCTCCAAATGCAGATTACCATTTACTTGATCCAAGCTGAAATTCACTGTTTACTTGCCTACTAAATAACGATTGTTTCATCTCTTTGTTGAGATTGACCAACACAATAGCGAGAAGGAGATTGCTTGCCAATAATGAGTGGGTTTGCAGTCATTCCAGTGATAGCTGGTGGCTGTAAGAGAGATACCGCGGTTATAGTAAGTGGCAGTAGAATAGTTTGTACTAGTAGGTGCTGTAGGTACATTCATTGAATTTTTTTTACTTACAGAGGAAATTTGATCGAAACGATATTGAAAAAATCACTGGGCTGTTGAAGCTTACTTTTCATTCATATCAAGGATTTTGGTATACACAAGTGTTTTACTTCCGTTGACTGATTGCTGCAAAATCTCTTTGCAAGATCTATAAAAATAATCATAGCTGTATTGGCGCTGAGTGAATTAAAACAAACCCGTGATAACCAAAAATATTCAATGGCCAGATACCTTTAAAAGCTCTTCATCTTCGGTTGTCTTTAACGGATGATGATGCCCGTGCCTTTGTTTTCTTAACTAACCATACCAAAATCTTCTCTACTTGAGGATTTGGGTTTGTCTGAATGTAGAATTACTTGATAACGATATTATGGCAATGCGCATAAGGAGATGTCTTTTGTGGACATTGGGAGCGATAAAGATTGATGATGCACAGTGCATTCAAAAAGCCAAGTTGTGGTTATGAATTCGCAGTAATTAGAATAGTATTGTTATCAGTTTTTTTAAGAACTTTTGTATGGAATCTAACTGTTTGATTGTCCAAGGTTATACTCTAATGATAAAAACTGCCTTTTTTGTGGCTAAACAACCTGAACGTTCCAAATGGTTGTAGAAATTACTCGAAACGTGTTTCAAAACTCGACTTGAATTAAATATGAATAATGTGAGAGTTTTATTTGTGAAGCGAATACGGTATATCACAACAAGGATCTAGCTTACAGATAAGTATCCTATGAAGAGTACAAATTGTTGCACTCTAGTAGCAGCAGCGTATGGCGTTTAAATACATGGTACTTGAAAAGATATCATACCACTTCTCAAAGACTCTATATCCTATCCAATGGAGTCTAAGCACATTTGCATGGTAATACAGCTACCATAAATCAAAAAACTACTGCTAAGTGGTATAATCAATCATATACGACCTGCAAAGACTAGAGATAACTTGTGGTATATAAAGAGCAAAGACTTTACACAATCCACAAACCCTTTGTAAGGTATTTTTTCCGTGATATACTGTAATAATGGCTTGACGATTCATAATTTGCTGTGAAGCTACACGTGTAAGTGCTTCAGACTCATATTTGTTAGACTCAAGAGTAGCTTGCGCATCTTAGTTTATTCCTTCTACTAGTTCTTTCACAGAGGGCTTTTTTATGTTTTATAATCATCCACATTTCATTTCAGTTTTATTAAGCAAAAGTGTTTTTAGATTAGATTATTTTTTCTTTAGTAGATTGCGGTTTACAGCGCTCTTTTTGCACAAAATGATGTTCAATGGTACAGCTCAAATTCAAAATATATACTGAGCAACGACCGATCTGCCATATGTCAGTACGATTTTGTAACCTCTTTCAACTTCAGCAGTGCACTATCTATTACGTAGACATACGTTCCCCAGATAGCAAAATAATAATCGTGGACTTATTAGAGCTGCATTAGGGCCTAACCTATGACGAAACTCAGATGAATCCATCATGGCAGATATTGAAACCCAGCATCTCGGTGTTTTCATATGACAATATGCCCAGTGTAGCTGTTCAGTTTCCCCTTTTTTGGTTAAGATATTTTCCGATCTTAAGATTTTATTTGCGGGGTGCATCTGGGTATAGCTTTGGAATATGTCATTGGGCACTGAAATGATGATAATATTTCAATGGTTATAAATTTGACAAAATATTCGAGGTTTTAAGCCGTCTTTCAATATAATATGCAGTACAGCATATAAATTTTACAGTAACTGAACAGAAGACTCTGTTTTCTTTGTTGTTTACTTCAATTTGATAAAACTCGTAAAATTATGCGGTACATCTGGCAGGGTTTCCTTCTTTAAACGGTTACTTGAACTACACATCCCCAGATTTCACGTTTTGTGCATTGGTCAAGGTGAATTAAGGTGCACCTATTTTTGAAAATAACCAATATGAATAACGGTGTCTCTACTTTATCTGAAAAAATATAGTCTAAGGTAAATATTGTCTAGTGTAATAATATCTTGAATTTTGTGGGGATAATAATATCTGTGCACTTTGCCATGTATATAACTTCAGATCAAACAGTGCTTATAGGTTAACATGCATGATATAAAATGATTAGTAGCGTGGTTTACACTATAGCAACAAATTGTGGAGAAAAATAACATCATGAAGGGTTGGTTGCCTGTGAATTAAAGCGTGATCCCGTTCAAATTAACTGGATGCTTCGATTTGCGTAGGCCTTAAGTAGAATCTTTGAGATTTCCTGTTAGGTATAGGGGAGTTAGCAGTGATAATAGTATGAAACTATCAAGATGTCTCGAGGTAAGATGTGCACAGGGCAATTGTCAATTAGTAATTGTATTGAACGACTCAGCCGCAGCTTAGACTCGTTCTACTTCAAACAAAACGTCGTTTATTTACAGATCAATTGTTTATTCTCTTGAGTACAGTCAGAGTAACTCTACGACAGTGATATAACAACCACCATACTCTTTACAAATCACAATTACAGATAAAAGTACAATTTCAACTGGTTTAACGAACTGTCCTGCCAGTTTCAGAGGCTCAATGTGAGAAGTAGTTTCCATGTTGGCTGGCTGTTATCTAACTTGTGACATTTTTGAATACAAACCCCCTGAGCTATACATCTCAAAATTCGAGAGTGTTTTCAGTGATAAATAAAATATCTGGAATCTGGTTTCCGACAGTAATGGATGAAGGAACAGATTAGGGAACGACTCAGTATCTACTATCTAGTACTGTAGGTTGAACTTCTCCGAAGAGTCAGAACACAGGCACTTTTTATGAGTAGTACCAGTAAAAAAGTCTACTGTAGGTTTCATGGCCTAAGCCACATAATGTAATTTTCAAGAGATCTTATGAATTAGAATTAGTTACTTGCGCCTATAACTGCACTATGGTCAATTTTCAGCTACCGTAATAAGCTTTATTATCAAGGTACAGATAACGCGTCATATTAAACATTCTACACACACCTCCAGATATTTCGCAATTTTGAAATTTCCAATCCCTGCCTTCGTCTTTTCGTCTTAAACATGGCAGCTCCCCATCAAATCAGCAGGCTGGAGGCCCTTATATGTTTCATCCCTTCACATATCTTAGACTTTCTTGATCAAGATGATCTGGCTCGTCTTGCTCGCACAAGCAAGATCCTCAACAAAACTATAGTGCCAGTACTTTGGAATCATATTGAATTCATGAACCCAATTTCACTAACGTCATATCGCTGTGGTCTGGCTGGAAACCCGGACTATCTCCAAATACCGGCACGCAGAACGTCATACTGTTATCGGAGCAAGAAAAGTCGACAATGTACGGATTATATAGAAACGAATTACGACCTAATTCGAGAGACCAAGATTATGGCGAATAACATGAAGCACATTACTTTGTGTTTTGCAAATATTTATGGAAAAGATGCATCTTTTGCAGATTTTATAAAGAAACTGTTTTCGCTGAGTAGGGAAGCTGTGCAAGTCAAAACTATCACTGTGGTGGACCAGACTAGGCATTTCAGCAATCAAAACGACGATGCCTTATACCTCAGAAAAGAAACATCATTCATGAAAACTTTGTTGAGAGAAATCGAAACTAGAAACAAATATGATGATGCTGGTATTACTTGGAATCTATTTATCGACAGTTTTGAGACTTGTCAGTATATCTACAATCGGAGAGTCTATAAAGGGTGTGCATTCGAGTATCTGACGTACCTCCGAGTTGGAAATTCTCTCCGGTTGGATACTTTGCTAGTGACTTTGAGGGTTTGTCAACGTGCATTTAGACTGAAAAGTCTTGTTATACGACCTCTTATAGAGCTGGGAGATGATATTCCATTTAGCAAAGCAACCTCTGTCTGTAAAAAGCTGGCACGTGTTATAAGCTCACTTCAAGACCTTGAATCTCTTTGTATCTCACATTATTACGCCATTGAGAGATTTGACGAAACCTGGTTCCCTCCGAAACTGAGAAATTTGGAAATCGAGCATGAACCTCACAGAAGGACTTTAACCCGCAACTGCAGAAAAGCCTACAACTATTTCCTCGGTGAATTGACCTATCCTCGAACTCTAACGTCGTTACGTTTGTTCATGCTCCAGAATGGCACAACCGCACAATTTAAACAGATTAATCCAAAAAACTATGGCTTGCCATTAAAAAAATTAGAACTTTTGGGCGTGCCTATTGGATCGGATACGTGCGATCAACTTATTGAATCATTTCCAGAAGTTACCAAATTGACAGTCTCCAATTTTGACGCCATAGAACAGCGACGCATTTCGGAATGGAACTTGACTGAGCTTGCGTATTTAACTAACCCATTCAGCAGTCCACTTCCCCTGGATCATTCGTACAACAACTTACAGTTTTTGCTCTTGACTTATTACAAAAAAGTTTCCGTTGCTTTCATTCAAGATGTCTTCCACAAATGTCCTCGCCTTAATCATTTATATCTGGCATACAAAGTAGCACCTTTATATTTTGACAAAAGCGGTACCCCGCCCCGGTTTCAAGTGATCGATCCCCCCTTGGGCCCTCGAGAAGGGTTGACCTGCGCTAATATAAAAGTGCATATACCATGGAAGAAGTTAGGAATTGAAGAAATGATAAAGTGGGATGGCAGCGGTGGGGAAGGAGGTCATTTTAGATTGTGGAGCTCTACAGTGGACCGGGACAATCTGTATAAGCTGGCTAGGGAAGATGTACTGAAAATCAATATTCATGATATTGTACAGGCGCATAAGCGCGTTATACGCTTCCATTGAAGAATGTCACATGGCATTTTTGGCATAGGGGTATTGGAGAATTCTCAAATCTTTATGTATACTGTATTATATATATAGATAAATTGTATCAAATATTTATGTGAACGCACAATTTATTTATTTATTCTTTTCTCTTTTGCAAGTCAATCTGTAATTAACAATTTACCAGTTTTGATTAATCTACCTTGAGAATCTGATAGTAGTGGTTCACTGTTAGTAGTGCCATCAAACTCTTGTTAATATATATACACATACTGTACGTTTTGAATTTTTTCGTTCACATAAACTCTGGACAATTACCATAGGGAATGACTACAACACTGATACTGATTGAGTCTTCTCGGCATAATATAATATAGAGTCGAAATATTTCAAGCTTTATTGGAGTGTGTCTCAAAAAACCAAATCGCTGTATATCTATAAACTCGACTCACATAACACAACGCTATAAAGTTGCAAGTGAAGTTATAAGTTATATAGATAGTAGGTTGGGATACATAAGTAAATTCAATTCTGTAAACAAAATATAAACCCCCTCCAGTCAGTCGGTGTGACTAGTTCCTCCCTTTAGTTTGGCAACAACAAATAAAAAGGAAATAACATTGAACTGGCATTTATTACACTCAATACTGTCGTCAAGTGCGTATTTATCGATCATGAAATCCAACTATCACACTTGAGTGAGGAAAATAGAGAATGTCGCATATTAGTTGGACAACGACATTTTATAGACCCAAGTCGGCTTTGCACAAAAGTAATTTAGGCAAGAAAAAACCTGGTAATTGTTTATTGCTCAGTACGGGCACTCTCAACTTTCTCCGATTGTTAGTGAAAGTATGCAGAAACAAAGAGTTATAAAAAAGAACAAGACGCTACCATATTTCACAGAGGTTGAGAGACTCAGGTATTAGGCTCGGTAATTTCATACTACAGGTTGACTATATTCTGTAAGCAATATTCCCAGAACATTTTATTGTTACAGTAGTAGGTCATTAAATACCGATACCATGCTTTTTCGTCTTGACCTTCACAGGAATCGGTTCCATGATGCCTGATTCGCTTGCCCCAAGAGCCATTCCTTCAACCCATCCCAATTGCTTCAACATCCTTTTTCCAATATTGTCGTCTTCAATCATTTTAGCATCCTTTCCAACTATATCTCCCTCTTTGTAAGTAGGTTTAGCATTCTGACCTTTAACAAATTTTTTCGGTCCCTTTTCTACTTCAGTTTTTCCTGACGAGCCCAGTGTATATGGCAACTTGTGAGGAGAGCTTTTTTGAATTTTTTCCAACAAGTCAACGTCAATAAAGTCCCACTCGGTTCGTGACGTTTTCGTGAAAACTAAAAATTTATTTTTGCCTGATCCAACAACATTAGAGGTAAACCCGTAAACGTCTGCTATACTTTTCACCACTTTCCGGTGTACCTTGTTCATAGGAGGAAATGAAAGAGCATTCTTTTGGGTCTGTTGCAAAAATTTCTCGAGAACAACCGATACCTCCACTGGACTTATGAATCCTGGATACTGACTTGCTAAATCAATCGACCCATATTCCTTATAATTTTTGGTCAGCTTTCCCTCTTCCCGTTTTTTCTGCCGTTCCTTATTCTTCTGTGCTTTCGCAGCTTCGTTTCGGTACCATGCAGCAATCATATCAGGGCGCAATGAGGGATCAGCCTCACTAAAACTAGGTGGCCGTTGTGAAACCTTTTGATAACTTTCCAAATCAATTTCCGGCATTGGCAATTTCAAGCGTTTTTTTAAGTTTGAATTGGGCCCTCGATCTTTCTGTAAAGAATGTAATTCGGCAATAACATCTTGTAAATAACTCGGGAACTGCTCAATATCTGATTGTTCAAGATCGATAGTGCCGCCTGCTTTGTCTATTGCTGTAGCCATAGTTTTTGCCGTTCTAAGGTGCTGATTTTCAAGAACTAAGTCATTCCAAGTATCAGAACGATAATGTTTCTGTTTCCTTTTATTGTGTTCTATTAAAAATACGAGATCACCCTCCGAGTTCAAACTGATACTAACTATTCTAGCAGTGCGACTGAGCTTAATATATTTTCGCAAAGGAGGGTTGGTGATTTTTTTTCTCCCCTGTTTTGGAGTTTCTTCCAGAGGAGGAATATAAATATCGTGGCCACCGTCTAAATCTTGAGAAAGCAAAAAGTTCATGGCAGTTATATTCTTTTCATTAAATGTGTCTTCGTCTTCGCTATCAGAATTGTCCGAATTTCCCTCGGTTTTGGTTTCAGTCGAAATCCCTTCATTTGAAAATGTTTTTTCTGTTAGTTCTCGATTTTCTGAAGTGCCAGCTTCAACCTCTGAATTAGAAGTATCATCAAAATCTGAGATCATATCAAGTTCACTGTCATTTATGTCAAATGCCAGTTTTCTCAAGTCAATCTCTTGCCCATCATTAACGGGCATCTCATTAACCATATCCGTCAGTATTTCTAATTCTTCATCTGAGCTTGCATCTTCTATCGTGGCTTCAAAGTCTTGTAAATCTATTGTTCTATTATCAACAGATAAAAATTCCACATCTTGCGTGGTAGTGTCAGCAAAAGCAGACTCAGCTATTTCGATTTGGGTCGTTTCAGTCACCGTCTTACAAGAAGCTTTAGTATGTTGTGATCTTTCATTCTCACTGAGGCGAATGATCAAATGCTGTATTGACATAGATGGATCATATGATTCTTTCGCTTTAACGAACCGTACCGGAAGTTTTCTGTATGCAACTTTGCTAGATACGAAGCTCGACCTATGAGTTTGCGTTTGCTTCAATTCCTGCGTTAGACTGTGTACTGCCATATAATGATTGTTTGGTCCATGATATCCTTTATAAAATATAGATATTAGCTGAAGTACAAAATTGTAGATCAAAAGTTCTCCATACCTGGCATTAGAGCTCGACTAGATATCCCCGATCCTGGATGTCCTGTGTTTTTTCCAGAAGAGCTATTCTTATTTTTTTTGGATTGTTTGCTTTTTTTGAACTTGCGAGACATTTCGTGAGATATCGACAGTGAAATAAGAGCACTACTTTCTGCGAGTTTAGTGTTTGATCCAAGAGAGAGTGGATATGGCGTGTTTTGAGGTCGTGTTGAACATTAGCAATATGTCTAACCAGAAACAACAAAACTGCTAGGTTCAGGTGTAACTTCCCGTGTAAAAAGGACCTAGTAAATAATAGTGGATAAGGGTAAATTCGTGCAATGTCTCAACTACAGTAATAGCGTGCATTAACACATCATAGTAAGTCATAAGCATAGACTCTTTTTGAGGCTCAAATTTTAAGATTTAATCTATAAGCCCTCCTACTTATACAACCACCTCAAGATAGACCTTTGAAACTTTTTTCCCCAAACCAGGATTTTTAGTTTGTGCACCATCAAACTTATAAATTTATACCAGTATCATACATATCTTATTGTTCTTAAGTATAACACTACTCTCAGTGCCAGCTACACAATTATTTCAGGTGCACTTTCTAAACTATACCAAGTTTACGTCAAGTTTGAGCTCATCTGGGTTTCTTTTTGATCATATTTATATTTTTTTGGCTTTATTCTTCTCACTAGACTTAGTTTCCTTGTACTGGACCTCCTCTTCTATAGAGTATGCATCTGATTCGAAAATATCTGTTACTGAAACAGTTTTTTTAACTCAAAGTATCGACCTTGTTAGACTATAAAATACAGTTTCTATCTATAATAACAGTTCCATAAACTTGTCGCGCTAAGCAAATCAGTTATTCTCACCTGTGCCCTGAGTTTTACTTCTCCAGCCTATCTAGTACCTGACGCTCCGCCTATCTCATCCTCCACGTCTTATACTCATACAGATATCTAAACCCCTAATTTTGGCACGACATAAAACCGCATAACCAATACCAAATACCTATTTGCATTATGATCAACAACAATGATTTGTTAGTTCTCGACTCCTCCGATTCTGGGTCGCCTCCTTCTAATACCTATTTATCATCTTCTACAGACGCATTCACCATTTCACTAGATCATACATCCAACTCTGAAACCCCTAAAATGCCCACCAAGAAAAACACAAACTTCCAGTTTAAACATTTTAACCCCAGTGCTCCTAAACTACCCTCCAAACCTTCATCTCGACGACTCCTGAATCGTGATGATGATATTCCTCTCGTATACTCATACCCCTTTTCCGACTCCATACACTCATCACACGACGCCTCAAAACTTCCAAGTTCGGTGGTATTCAAATTTAACCCAACGCCTCCGACATCTATTACAACACCCCCCTACACATCTTCGGTCACTGGTGTTTTAGCACCGCCATCTATATCGGTTCCCCGCTACGCCACGCAAATAGTTAACTCTCCACGCGCATCATCAACTGAGAAAAAACGAAGGAGTTTCAAGGCTTTCATACCATCATCGCAGATGCCAATCAATCATATATGCTCTAGCGATAACCATGCAACATTCGAAATTATACAAGTATCCGGGAAATCAGGCGTAGCCAAGTCACCAAAAAAACCTACATTCAGGTATGCTAATTTCGATAGTAAAGGAAAGCAGAACACTCAAGTAGTATTCGACAACACACCAAGTCAAAGCAAGGTGCTGGGAGGTGGAGAGACTGTACCTCCACTTTTCTGGACCAACGGAGATGGAAAAGAACAGTCAGCCATGAGTGATACCGATTCCGAAAAAAGGAGGTCAAATGACGAGGAGGCAGACGATACATCCTCAAATTCAACCGATGAGAATAGGGGGTTCAAAAATTATTTAGTGAACTGGATTGCAAAATCAAATATAGCATTGAAAGCTTTTGAAGAACCAGAGTTTGAGCTGATGATCAGAGGACTGGGATATCAAGGGAGTTTACCCTCAAGAAAAGAGCTGGAACTGTTATTGAAGAATAAAACCGATGGGGTTGAGTGATTGTTCTTTTAGAAATCTTGCTATCTATCTATACATATTTATACTATATACAGCTATAATAATTTGATATAAACTGTTAAGCTACCATTAAACGAGCTTGATGAATTACCGGTAATAATCATGTTTTTTTTTTCTCTAAAGACTTTAAACTGCTTTTAGAAGCTAGATTTGTTATACCGGGTGTTTTTGTTCCTACTTATGCAGACTTTCTCCTGAATTTTATACAACAAATCAATCACGCCCATGTAAATATATGGAAACTTCTGCTCCATCTTCAATTTATGATTATCGAACAATCTATGACAAAGCAAAGAGCACCTACTAGTAAGTTGATTTTTCACTATTCATATCATCAATCTTTCTACAGTCCTTGGTGCTTTTTACACTTTTGTTTTTAAAACGACCACTACTTCAACAGCTGCTACATTGTAGTCAGCCTTTTCTAGTACCATGTTTGATTTTTAATATTTAATAAGATAGTCGGTATCTATTTCTTATCGCATTTTCTGTATCGGCCACTGCATTGCATCCTCATAACTTTGACATCTCCACAATTTTTACGTACTCAAAACAGTAAATTGTGACTATTCCAGGCATCTCTCATGACGCCCTTTCAAATGTTATTTGATGGTGAGCTTTTGTTGTTAAACCTGCTCGCGATAAACAGTTTTGCCTAGCGATATCCCAGATCAATATAAAAACTTCATATATTGAGAAATATGATTGAGTCTGCAGTATGTTGAAAAACAATTGGTGTGGGGACGTTTCCCCAATGGTAATAATCTGCACAATACAGCGCTGCAATATCTCTACGACCTCAAGTTATCTAACCTAGTTCTCCGTTTATAATTTAGTCCATTCATGACGATGGTAAAGTAAATTTTTCCATACTCAAAACTACGGTACAGCTCTAGGTGGGTAAGGCTTGGTAGAGAAGACAACAATACTATCTAGACATAAACTGGTTTTAATTATTTTAAAGGTAATAATGAAAGTGAAGTACACTATGCGTCGTTACCAATATAAATTAAATCATTATTCTACATAAAAGTTTTTCATATAAGTCATTGATAGTCATATTCAACCGATCGAGTTATTCCAGACTAAAAGATGAATTTCAAATTGACATCAATAGGATGGGACGAACTCAGTTGTGGTTTTTGCGAATATTTACCTTTAACAACTTCTCTCATTGCATTCAACAAAGACAAATAACTCTGGTTTGGATTCTCATTCATGACTTTTATGAAAGCATAGGACATCGCACCAGTCGCTTTTCCACTTTCATAAGCATCAGCAGAAGTCTGTGAATCTTTGCACCCAGAAATGAGTATGGCGTCACAAGGGGCAGTTTTAGTTTTTATTGAGATATCGTGAGCGTTGGAATTACTACCTGATACTTTCTTAATTAATCCTGAAACTTCTTTGAAAGCACCCATAATATCACCTTTTCGGTATGATTTGAAAGCAGAGAAGGCATCAGTTCCCGCGTCTTTTAGAAGATTGGGCTCTTTGAGAACTCCTTTGGTGGAATAAACGTATGGAAGATCAAGCACAGTACCTGAGTGACAACTGTCGAACAATGCAGTAAGACGAACACCCGGCATCAACGGTCGCACTATCATAGCGTGAATTTGATCGTCAACAATATGACCAGCTCTTTCATAATCAACAGGGTAAATGACTTCATCCATACCGTCATCTTCGTCTCCATTCAAATCTTCTGTTTGGCCACCATGCCCGGAATAATGCAAAAATAATGAATCATTCGTTCGAGCACCATTAACAAGCCATTGAAATCCACGGAGAATATTATCCTTTGTGGGCTGACATTTTGGTCCTCTATTTGGTTCATCAGTGAGAATAACCATGTCTTCGTCTCGGTACCCGTGCTGTTGTAAAAACCTTTTTATATTATACACATCATTGATACAGCCTCTCAAGGAATTCCTCTGCCCAACGTAGTTAATTCCAATCAATAGTGCTTTTCTTCGGCCCGTACAGTTTGAGTATTGATAACTGTAACCTTGTACTCCAAAAGATTGAGACTGTTGAGGTGGTGGCTGAAAGTGTTGGTTAGAAGATGGAAATCTGTTATTGTATGCTTGCTGAGGATAACTGTTCATTGGTGGTGGAGGCGGATAATTGTTGTGATTCGGAGGTTGTTGGTAGTTATTATATTGCTGAGGTTGTTGGTAGCTGTTGTACTGCTGAGGTTGCTGGTAAGAGCTATACTGCTGAGGTTGTTGGTAGGAGTTGTAGCCATTGTTACCGTAGCTAGTAGATCCGGAGTCATAATCGCTGCCCCATCTTCCAGACCGCTCCTGGGGTTGGCCCCAGCCATTATTTTGACCTTGTTGTTGATATTGGTACTGGTTCTGGCCCTGATTGTAACCGCCTTGAGGATAGCTTCCGCCATATGTGTTGTAGCCGTTTTGACCTGGATAAGACATTGAAAGTTAACGAATAAACAGATAATTGACTAGATAACTTGTAATATATATCAATGTTATACAATCCGAAGAAAGAAGCAAAAAATGTATGAAAGAAGAAAGAAGATGTTTCCAAACATGTTTTATCACTCTAACTCAAGCCTCTTTCAAGTTCTCAAGTGTATTTTTAGCATGAGCAATCACCTGACTGATTACAAGGCTGGGCACTTGAGCTTTTAAGTGACCGAAACTTGATGGCTTTCGATCGGGAAAGATGAAAAGACCGAGATAAAAGACCTAGCGACTAACCCACCGCACCGGCCAAATCACTCAAGTACAGCACCTATATTGGCAATCTTCCATCTATGTTTCTTGAGATATTCACAGTCGCCATCTAATTAAATATCAATGCCAGATGGTTAGTTCATAGGTGAGACAGCCTTAGAAATTAAGCACTGAATTTAGAATTTGCATTTGTGTCAGCCAGCATTCCTGTCAGGTTTCTTCGTATCTCGGCAGATTTAAACGTAGAAAATGTCTGAGCCCTAACTGAAAGTTTTTTTGAAACCTGGGAAAGGGCTCATATCGTTCAACTTCATGAACTGTCAGCCTACCTGGCTTATGCGCATTGGGCGTTGACCTCAAAAAAATATTGTCCGCTACTGGCGGCGGCAACTTAACCATTTTGCCCTAACTTAAAATTTGCAGCTGACATCGTGCTTAGTTGTCAACGTCATCGTGCATGTGCAGCAGCTTTTTGCGTGCTTGGTTTGTGTCAAATAGATTTAGGCATATTGTGCTGAAGAGTTCATACTCCATACTTTATAAGTCGCGTGTACTAAGGAGCGCGTTAGTCAATTACGAAGTTCATCAAAAGCCAGAAGTATGACAGCATTTATTTGAATGTTTATTGATACTCCAATAGAATCATGATTAGCTTGTAAGGAGAAACCGAGTAAACTATGCGCTATTACAATTTTATCTTTTGGTTGATTCACGATTGCAATTACTGTAACACTTAGGTAACAAGAACAAGTGTCTAAATGAAAGGTTCCTCAAATTACTAGTTGCACGGTTCTAGCATAGTAGTCTATCAAATCGATTTTTCTCTAGCTAGAGACTCCTTTTTACAAGCGCTTCTTTATCAGGCCTTGTGTTATCTTAAGAGACCTAAATTTTTCGCGCTGTCCTTTCTGGTATGGCTAAAGATGTGATTATCTTAGAGAAAGACCATACTGGATACGAAGACATTAACTGTAACGAAATGTTTTTTTTATTATTTTTTTTGTCTCTTTGTCACTTAAAATTACCAGTTACTGTAGGTCAAGCTACCTAGCTTCCAAAATATGCTGGCCACTTTTGCTCTATTGATGTGTTATATTTTCACTCGTATGTAGCTTTCTTTGCATGTGTTTTGTTACTCCAAGCCTAAATCCTGTAGTAGCATTGTTAGCATTTAGTCAACATAAAGCACCTCTTTTCAGCGCCAAAAGTTCAAACAGTGTATTGTTTATAGCTAAATTGTAGTTATTTCCTTGTTTTTTATATGATGACTTTAGCAAAAAAAAAAATGGTTGAAACAAGATAATGTAACTCAATCCCTTTAAACGATAAGTATTTAGCAAAAACAAACAATCTTTGCACTCAGGCTCTGATTATGGGTTTCTTATATCCAATCAATAAATGCTACTAATTAATTATGGACACATCTAAGCATATTTTGGTTGTGTTCGTCTCTATAAGTGTTGTGTCTATTATTGTCATAGATCTTTTTTGTATTTCAGTTTTCTTCTAGTGTAGTTTTGCAAACCATTCATTCACTGAGAGTTCTATTAATTTTCAGAAGCTTCAAAAAGCCTCACCAGACCGGACAACGATGTATAGCGGAACCAAACAAAATCAGCTGTACATGAACACAATACGTCTTCAAACGAACCAGTCTAATTACGTTTCCAATATAATATCGAGGGTCTTTAATCCCTTTTATCGTCCAGAATATTTTTTGTCACAACAACAACTTCATCCGGCATATTTCCATTTTCATCTTGATCAACCACAACTTCAGAAACAACAACAATCTCCGTATCGCTGTCAGTACGTGGTATTGTAACTGACCCTTCGTTTGGAATGGGCACTGCGAGCACTGTCAGTGTGCTTGAGAAAACTGCAGTTATCAATGATAGTCTCATTGCTTAAGTTTTGGTATTTGGTGGTTTCGGAAAACGTTTAAAATTTTGGATGGATTTTTGAGGTCGGATGGTGTGTTTATAAAGATTTTTTTTTTGGAGGACTGGTATTTCGCATGAGTCAAAAGTTGTTTTGAAGAATTGGAGAGATCTTTTTGCATTATTGCAAAATGCTATCTTGAAATATTGAGTGAGATTTGGTTTAAACTCCATGAAATGTTTGGATAAAAATAACTGCATTTTTGGAGTAGGATTCGGGGATGCTTAAGACTGTCGTTGCCTGTTGTAAAAACATGGCGTAAAACATATTGATATTTTTTAATGAGGAATATAAAAATAAGTATTGTATCTTAAGGTGAAAATTATGCAATCGGATTTGTGTACAGCCATCAATCTAGCATTATAAGTGAACTGAGATTTGGGCAATAACTCATGGGTAAGAAATGCTTGATGTTCTGACTTTAGTATGAAAATAAACTAGTCTTCCGTCAGGAATCTATGTTTTGCAAATACTTGCAATTTATCGGGAAACGACGAGATTTTTCAAAGAGTGAATTTGCTTCACCAAAATGATGGCTCTCTGTTATTGGCTCTTACATTCACACAGCCACGAACATAATGTTATCTCCACCATTGTTCTAACAAACAATTATACGTTTTAGTGTGGAAAGATGACCACTTATTTCTTTTAGACCGTAGTACTTTTTCGGAACTTTTGTAAGAGTTATTGTATACTCTTTCTATTAATGACACCCAACAACACTTGGTTCATTCATGGTCAGAAGAAAGTGGTTTGTTAGACAGTGCGGCACATCCAATTTGTTCTGAAACTTTCACAATTTTTACAGTCAGTATCTTATGCATGGTCAATTATCATATAAAATAGATATCAGCGCAAATTTCTCAAAATTTTCGACTGTAACTAAAAACTCTTTAACTTTCACAATAACACCCTCCAACATCAAAGAAAATAAAAATTCACTTATCTTATTTTGCATATTCAGAATTTAAAATCATTCATGCTCGATCTCCTTAAACATGCTGTACTTGCCCACAATGAAAGGATGAAAATACACTAAATATACGATTGAAGCTCTGAAAAAATAATAAATCAAAAAGTACAATTTATTCTATAAACGATAAATAGATGTATTGTGGTCCTTTCAAGAAGCTGAAGCTGAGGTAGTATGAGGTCTCAATCTAAATAAATTTGGATTTTCACTGGTGTCATAATCTCTTCCAGACGCCAAAGAATCTTGAAAACTCCTTCTATACTGATCAATCCTATCATCAATAGTATGGGCCCGCTCTCTCGACGACAGCACTCTTCTTTCTTGAACTTCATCTTTCTGATCTAACTTTTCTGAAGGCAAAATGATAGCACGATCAAGGCCATATGGCAACCCACGGTGACGACCACGATAAAGTACAATGACAATAACCAATTTGGATAGAGTAGAGAATTTGCCGCATAAGGAATAGTTTACTGTAGGATATCCTAAACTCAGTCCAACAGTTCCATAAGCACTCACAATTTCGAAAAGAATAGCAAAAGCTGTAAAATTCACGTCAGTGTCTGGGTCAAGCTTGGATCCTTCACATATACAGACGATGAAAAAAGCTAGAAAAATGAACCATAAGTCAAACGACAACTGTCTTCGAACGTGCGTTGCGATAAATGAAGGGACCTCTTCATCACCTCCTTCTGTGTGATGGTCATTGTAAAGCCCTATACTTTGTTCTTCATAAACATTTGTTCTTCTGATACTCATGGCAATGGGAAACACCGAAATATACATCATCACCATATAACTAACTTGAACTGCTGTCTTGACTTGAGAGAGATTAATAACAGAAAACCCTGCAGTTCTTGTCGAGATAGCTTGGAAAAATCCCGCCAAAACCTTATAGCCTGGTGACAGATTTTCAACAGCTTTACCAGTGTAATCAATGGCCAAGAACACAACTAAATCAACAATGTTGAAAAGAACCAAAACAAAAAACAACCACCAAGTAGCTTTAGAAGGTAACAGAAGCGTAAAGCATCGTCTAGGATGATCTAACAAAAACCCTAATGATTCATGCATTCTTCCAAACTCAGGTGCTACCTTGGACATCACCCAAATGATAAAGTGAAGCATGATAGGAAATCCTGTGTTTCCAATAACAATAAAAAACGACATGACGATAATGGGATATGGAGCTTTGTTGAATTGGTTCATAGAGTCTGGGGTGAGTGTGTACCCGACATCGTGAAAGGACGATGCGGCGGTAAAGAATCCCCACCATGTTGCATTAGTCCCTGCATTACTGTAAACTGCATAATAAGACTTGGTTCCCACAGCCCAACCGACGAGCATGACAGCACACAGAACATGGAACCCTACAAAATAAACAACTAAGATCTTGAACAAAAGTTTTAATGCCCTATATTCCACACCTCCTAGTTCGTCTCGTTGTTCGTCAGTCAGGTCCACAAAAACTGAATTACCACCAACTGTTGGAGAAAACGAAACGTAATTTGAGCTCATTGCAGAATGTAGTCGTCTCAAACGATATTCCCCTTCCTCCTCCAAGTTAGTCGCTTTCTTTTTAAAGTAGCTTCCTATGTGCTTTACTGTTTGCATTGTGTTTGATCTTCGCTTAACAGGAATCATTGTCATGTGCATTCTCTCAACAGCTTTAACTTTCCGGGGTGAGTAGCCAATTGCTTCTTCCTCGTCATTATACTCTTGCGGCATATCTTCGGGTCTATTTACGACATAAGCTGAGCCCTGGCTATTCAAAGAGGTAACACTCATCCCTCGTTTTCGGACTGGTGTACTGGCAAGAAATCGGATTGAATTAGCAACATCGAGTGGATTTACTGAGTTCAATCGTTCTCTAGGCTTGGGTAAATCTCCAAACCTAATATCTCTATTTTCCAGAGGTTCAGGCCGAGAATAATCATGGATCTCTTCTGTTGTTTGTGCTTCTGAAGCTGTTGAGTTTTGCGTATTAGAGGGTTTTTCGCTTATGGGTTCTGGTTGTTCTGCAATTGCACTGGGAAGACTGGTTTTACTTCTAAACAGATTTCCCATAGAGTGCAATACACTTTTGTCTCTGCGCTCGAAATCAGCGGCCGATCCTGTTCCTGTCCTTTGAAAAGTTGACATTCTCCGCATTTTGGACTGCTGTTTTGATTTGACTCGAACGTCGACAATTTTCTTTTCGAACCAATGCAATCTCAGCAATACTACCGAGGAATGTATAAATATGGGGCTTGTGATAAAGGGAATAAAATACAATACCATCTGTTGCCATAATGTTATTGTGTTAATATCCACTCTATAATTCAAAGTTAGTTGACGGCAAAATATTGTATGATGAAAAAAGGTACTCACGTATTCAAGCCTCCTTGAGTAGCGGATCCAGCAGCAAAAACCAAAGAATCAATGTATGCCATATTTCGAACAGGATAGATTAATATCGAAGCAATAATAATGCATATCGCAATATAAAGATAGTGAAGGTTGATAAAGTTCGGCTCAAACAAGTGCTTCAGCCATTCTGGCCAAACAGTTTTCATGTTTAGGCCAGTAGTAATTGTGGTAAATGCGTAGTCTCAAAAAAACGAATAAATCAAAAAAAAAAAAAAAAAAGTCTAGCAGTGATAAGGGAGAATTTGAAGGAACAAAAGTGAACGCAAAGTATTCTGTTATATGAATGGAAATCACAATGAGACAATTAATGAATCACAGTCGATATGATATAAGGTCCGTCTTGCTGTTTTTAAACCTTGGTCAACAGACAATAACAAGCATCTCTAGCAAAAATGACAATGTTAGTATCAAACCCAGCGAAAACTTGATCCAAGCAAACTACCAGGTATATGTCGTTGATCTTGAAACCGGTACCTGCTCCCGATTCATAAGAATGTTCGTAGACAATGTGATTTGAGTGCAGACATAATCTGTAGAAGAGTTGTTCAACGCTTTGAAGACCCAAAGGTGCATTAAATTTCTCTTAGATTTGAGTAGCAGCCCAGAGATCACAAAGCTCTGCAATTTCTTGGAGGGGTAAAAGTAAAAATTCAAATTCACATTATGGAGCAACATGAAAAAAAAAACAAGCTCTAAACATCAGTGGTAACTTACCTTTAAGCTTAGGGAATCGAATAGTGGTGATATGAGCAAAAGTGTAGTTTGAAATATCTAAAGAAAGAAGAATGGAAGTTGTTTTCTAATTATTCCAGAGAATAAATATGAAAATCTGTCTCGATCAGCAAAAGAATAAAAAGGAGTCTCAGAAGAATCTTTTATCAGTAAAGAGAATTCAGAAAAAATTGGGATTAGCCCTAAAACGGCCCAAAATAAACCTCAGCCACAGGGAGCAACGGCAACAACACCGCCTACCCAAAGAATTTCATCACGTTGTCGTACTCTGTGCACTCAAAAAGCCAATGGGTATAGCCATCAAACGACAAGGTAGCGCATCAGTTCGTAGGTACAATCGTTTCCCATGCAATCACAGTTGAACATCTTACAATCCAAACGCGGCAGTTGTTCTGGTAACAACTATGCTGGGGTTCCTGGACCAATATCTTTAATTTTTAATAATTTATTATTATTAACTGTATAGCCCATTAGTACTGCACAGTATACTAAGTTACCAGCCAAAAACCATCATTTTTGGCTGCAAAAGAATGCGATATCTGTGCAGGATATAATTTCCAGTTAGATCCAGCCCTGTTAGCCTTATGGTTGGTGCCTTTTGATCTGAGTTTAATAGTTGCTGCTTCTATCAGATTCTTGATGTTTTGATTTACTAAGGAGTGTGTAATCTGCTGGTTAGACGGCATTTCCACATAGCGAAAAAGATGTTGTAACCATTTTTATTTATTTTTTGCATGGTTAAGAAAATACAATTTTGGGCGTCTTTTCTAGCAATTTATGTACGGTTCATATAGCTGTTTTTACCGCCAAAATACTATTGGTTTAAGCACTTAAGACTTAGAAATTAGTGCTATACATATATGGCACATAAAAAATACACAGGCAGTAAATGTGAAGATCCTACACCCTCCCCATTCTCTTCGTAATACAAACGTCATGAAACTTGCCCCTATGACTATCAGTTATGCCAGACCTCGAAAAATGTCCGCTATGTCTTAATGCAACAGGAAAATTGTTGGCTAATATACAGTCGTCCGAATGGATAGAGTGTGATGTATGCTCTCAATGGTACCATCAGTTCTGCGTACATATGACTCCAAAAGATGTGAAAGAAATTAATTCTTATCACTGCTCCACTTGTGCCCTCACCCATGGCCCTTCGACCCTAATTAGGTCTTCGGGGAGGAAACGCCGTAGTATTGACTATGCAGCGTTCAACCGAGGTGAGGTGAACGTCACCCGTGATAGACACCCATACGCATCCAGGTTCGACGGGGTTGTTGCTGCGTCAGACACGAAGAAGCAAAAGGTCTCCTGGCCGAATCTCTCTTCCTCAGAGCTAAGTGACGTTTCTGGGGATCAACTCACGAAGGAATGGGCAAATAGCACTGGCATTGTTGAACCAGTGAGATTATTAAAAAAGCATTTCAACTCGTTAGAAATGAAAATCCCGCCCAAGTTGACGGTTCGAAAAGTCTCGGAAATTTTGGGTCCAGATGAACCGGTTCAGGTAGTTGATGTACTCACACAAAATTTGGTAAAACCTCAATGGAACATGGGCCAATGGGCTGATTATTTTGAAACCCCTATGGAAGAAAGAGAAAGGATACTTAATGTCATCAGCTTGGAGATTTCAGGTACCCCTTTGGGAGACCTTATTGAGAGGCCGAAATTTGTCAGATCAATGGATTGGGTTGATATGGTTTGGCCAAAAGAGTTGTTGGAAAAGAACGACTACCCGAAAGCACGCCTTTACTGCTTGATGTCAGTAAAAGACGCTTACACTGATTTCCACATTGATTTTGGTGGAACTTCTGTGTTCTATCATTTGATTTACGGTCACAAGATATTTGTTTTTATACGGCCTACACCCACTAATCTCAAGAAGTACGAACAATGGTGTCAGTCTTCTAACCAATCTTCTACCTTCTTTGGCGATCTAGTCAAAGAATGTCATATTGTACAAATACACTCAGGCGACTCTCTGATAATTCCTTCCGGCTGGATCCATGCTGTTTACACTCCCAAAGATTCTCTTATCATTGGGGGTAATTTTTTAACCCCTATCAATATCCCTACCCAAATAGAACTTGTACGGTTGGAATCACGCACAAAAGTTCCGCAAAAGTTTAGATTCCCGTTTTTTGACAAAGTTGTTTGGTATGCTGCTATTTATTACAGTGATATTTTATCTGGATCCAAAAGTGCTACCGAGGCTACCAAAATATTACCTCAACTTGAGCTTAATGGACTTAACGATTTGAGAGACTATTTATATGAGCAGCTACTAGTTTTGGATTTGAAAGGTTCAGGGGATAAAAAACTTGTGAAACACGTGGTGTCTTCTCTTCCGAGAGCTATAAGGAATCAAAAAGACGCAAGAAAGTTTTTGAATAAGTTTTCAGTGTTGATAGCCAAAAAACAATGTTTGGGGGTTAAGGGAGAAGATAGTGCGTATGAAGAATTTCTACCTGACTGGGTTTCAAGTGAGAATTAACTGATCAGAGTTTAATACGTCAATCGTACTGGTATTGTATCGGATATTATGTATAGCTAGATATATCTTATGTTTAACTATAGGAAATATAGTGTTTTTTCATATTGATCATTGGTGTGAATCTTTTATCAGTTCAACACAAATTACACTTAAGGTATGCTCTCTCAGTGATGAAATGACTTATCGAAACAACGAATGATTTTACGTTACTATACACGAAAATATCAACATCCCAACATCATATATTTTCACTGGGGATGCAACATCGTTAGTGCAATCTGCCCACACCCTGGTAAGCTAATCTCAGGAAATTTCACTCAATTATAAGAAGCAAAAAACACTTGATGAAACATTTTAGCAATTATTAGTCTCGTCGTTTTTAAGTCTATCCAATCCCATCAATATAATATTTGAATATATCAATAATAAAATTTGTCTGCAATTTCTCAAAAATGAAGTATCAAAGTATTTAGCTTGTAACTTGTTGTCGTTACAATTTTTTATATACCGTTGTATATAACATTATTTCAACTATGTTCGAAACAATCTCCATTAAAATTTTCGAATTCAGTTACAGACTGTATTCACTTTTCTAGATTTCCATCAGTATACCTAGTACTAGCAGTATTCATCAAAACAACAGAGGGTCTCAACTTCCTCTTATAATGTATTTGCTTTGATTTGATGATGATTTTTTCTGTAGAAAATTAAGCAATATAGAGCTTTGTCGATTGTTAGTTGTTTTATTGTACATTAAACCATTTTCTACATTGCAATCAAGAGAAAGTATGAACTTTTACTTTTACCTTATGAAATTATCTTTTAATTCGAATCTTAACGCTCTATTGATAGCAAAAGGTATATGAGTGAATGTAGAAAAGTGAATACAAAAAATTTAAACAAAAAGCCCAAGAGAAATCCAACTGCTGTGAACTGCATAATGATTAGCAACTTTGGCTAATATACTAAAAGTTTTAGAACTCTGACTTCTGTAAAGCAGTTGGATTGTTTTTAGTGGCTATTCAATCATCAACAGCAAAAATTTTATCCATTTTTACAGGAACGCTGTATTTTTCAATATCATCATTCTACATTACGCTTTGCCGGCTCCTTAGTTTTTACGAGTAGGTCCCCTGTTTTTGATTTTACTGTGAGTCAGATCTGAATTACGCTTGAGTAACCTGTTCTTATTGAGTAAAATATAGTGATAGTCAAAATTTCAAGTAAATTAAACAAAGTATGGAACCGTTTCTAATAATCTGAGTACAAGAGAGGCTGAGATTTTAAAACTGATTTTGTATGAGAAACAGATAAAATACTCACGACAATTGTTATTTGGCCATTTGCTGCTTATAGCCCGTAGGGTTCCGTTAGAAATTTCTTCAATTACTGCCAAAGGGATATAGTACAAAAATAATTCTTTTGGAGGATTTGTTTTTCATATTCTTCGTATGAAAAATGCTTTCAGTCATCTAAAGTCAGTGATTCATTTACTAGTTTTCTGGTTGATACTTGTTAATGGATGGGGCTATGCTGCAGTGTCGCTTTCAACCTTTCAGCAGTTTTGATTCAGAATTTGTAATTTTCATTCGGCAAGTCTAGTGTTTGACCCAGATACACCTTTTTTCATTTGTTTTTGAAATTATTTTTTTTGCCTATGAACAACACAAAATTTTGGCGAACCAATAATTCGATTTTAACCTTGGTAAAGTGGTTTGTTAGCCCTAATGATTATAAGAGACAACGTCCTGTTTATAGAAGTGTGCGTAGCAATTACTCTCTATATAACTAGTTTTTGCTTAAGCGTTCTTTTACTCAGAAAAACCGTAGAACTTCACGCCATTGCTGACTGATTTTCTTGTTCTCAAATTTGGACTGTTTGTCGTAACAAAATAAAATGTAATATCTTGCAGTGTTCCTGTACCAGCATAATATTTTTCTATATCCAATATATGTATTTGCTTAATATATTCCAAGTTGTTTTCTTGAATCATATCTTTAAGTACAGTAATATAAAAAACACCTTTCGTAAAGGTGTATACATACAGTACATGTTTTTTACACTATGTACTCAAAATCATCAGCTCTCTAGACACAAGTTCAGAATAACTATGCGCAATCACTTTACCATTTACTTTTATATAATACCATTCAGAGAAAAAGCACTGATGGCAGCGTTTTGCCATTTTTAACCCTCTTTGTTGTTAGGCATATGAGCCAAAATCTTTTGTATGCTTTTTACTCGTACCAGTACTTGACAAGAAGATATTGATAAGAGATTTTATAACGTTTGCTAATTCCCGCCTCATTAAATAAGAAAATAGCTTATCAGGAACAGCTGTGTTGTAATTCGAGTAGCGTTAGCAGTTTCACATTCTTGCTAATATATTCATTGCAAAACAACTGCTTGAAGAAAACAGGAGCGTTCTAGAAAAATATTAACCCCGCTTCAAGTAGCAATACGAATCTTTTGCCCAATAACCACCAATCTAAGATATCGTGATCACTGTACTTATATTGATAACAATTTTCGAAACAAATAATGAAGTACGAATGGTGACCAAGTGTAACTAACTATATCAGCATTTCTTCAAAGACCTACACATGGAAATTGGGCACAGATTCACTTAGCCTCATTCAGCACCTATTTGGCGCAGCAATGTAAGTTATACTAGCGATAAGAGTTACAGCTCGAAACAAAACAAACTTCTGTATTTCAGTCCTTGATAAAGACGGAGAAAATTCCAAGAGAGCAAAAGTGAAGTATGTCAACTTTTACATTTCGTTGTTTGTATCACCACTTTAATAATATGAAAATTTTGGATTACATGCCTTTCTCTGTGGTGAAATTCTCGAACCCGGTGCCATGACAAATCTTATCTTTTGGCTATGTCTGACGTTGATCATTGCCGCTAGACACAACAGCTCAACGTATTACAAGTACCGGTAACCAGCTTAGTTGTACTTTACGTGCTGTACTACACAATCTGTTAGGCAACCAAAACGCTGAGGCACACATTTTTGACTAGTAGCTTACCATAATACAGTACTTCCAATTAGGACGTAAAATAGATGAGTATCAAGTAAGGTACAGTTTGATCGGCCATTTAGCAATGAAACAAATTGCTCGAGCGAGTATTCTCCAGGCCAAAACAAATCGCAGCTGATACATGTGTAGAAGATACTGGGACCAAAGGTAAACTTGTAACAGTTATACGATTACATACTGCTAAACTTATAAGATTTTCGTCCATGAATTAAACACTTGACATGGTGGCGGTGTAGAAAAGGTGGATATCGAATGATAATATGGTTACTATGAAAAGGAGTTGTTTTTTCTATCTGACACGAAGAAAGTAAGTTATCTCTGCACTTAACTCTGCTTGACTCTGCACTAATTTAAAATGGAAAACACAGCAAATCACAGAGACAAAAAAATTATTGAAATTGAGTCGTGTTTTGATTAGCACAATAGGATCTCATGATAATATGACCCTTACAGAAACATTTACGTGTTAAGCATTTTGTATTCAGATTATGTTGGGGTATATGAAATATATATGTATTGAATGTGGACAATAAACAGTGTCTTGTTAATACTTGGATAAAAGCTATTAGTAGGTATACTAAAGTCTTGATAATTAGATCGAGTTGCAATTAAATACAGATAAAGACGCTTATGAAGGTAAACTTAATTATCTGGTCAGGTTGCAGTTGTATGCAGATAAATAGGCTTAAGTTGATAGACTGTAGCCAACTTCTTTCTACGTGTAGAATACTTTAAGTCAACTCAATTAGAGCATTATCAATTTTATAAAGCAAAGATGCTCATTAAGTGAGTTTGCCACAAAACGGAGAGTAAGTATATTCTGAAATTCAAACTTCTACCGTCTTTGTTATTAAATCAGTCAGTTAACGATAGCAAAACTTTGTTGTTATACCCAAAGCAACCAAATTTACAACCAAGAGATTTTTTGACCTAAAAGACTTGAGGGGTTTCTCTATAATTTTTTGATTTTGTTTTATTCATGTATACTTCTCACTCCAGTTTTAATTTGGATACTTCAATGGTCAGAAAAATGATCTATCTGTGGTTTGTCTTGTAGATTTGGTATTGTGAAGTACAACGTTTTAATCATGACATTATACACTTTGTACAACCAAAAAAATCAGGAATAGTTTTGATATTCTTGAAAACGGTATGGTTTAGTTGTGCTATATCATTGTTTTTGCAAAGACCTACAAGTTTTCATCTATGTTATGGAATACTATGCCAGTGCTATTTTGATTGCTAACGTGTCAAGACTGATTCCAGGAATGTTTTTTATTCTATATTAAATATGATTATCTATTTATTTTAGAATGCGATATTGGCAATATATATGGCCCTTCGAGCATAAGTTTTTTTGAAGGAACCTCCAAAATAAGCATTATATTCATTTTTTCAGTTTAATATTACAAACTGGTACTATGATTCATACTACAGTACTTTCGTCTCATACTTTGAAAAGCATTCGCACAATCTCCACGTACAGACAAGTTGAACATTTTAGCAATTTTCCCAAGAACTACCTGAATAGCATGGCATAGCTGAATGGTGAGTGTATGGCATATGAGCTTACGTTAATACGCGACAATTCCACAATGTTCATTCAATCTATGTTTTGTAGTTATTCAAAAACATTGAATTCAGCAATAGTCATTGCATCTTGCAATTTTGTCAATATAAAACCACAAAAAAAAGGGAACTTTTGTACTGGAACGATCTGGACAAGTTCAATTTATTTTTTTGCGCTGATGGTAGATTTCAAACTATACAGCTCTTCAATTCTTTCCAAAAATCTTATGCAACAGTATATTACAACAACTATACCAATTTTCAAATCTACGAACTGCTTAGAACACATCTGGTGTGTTTGTAACTATTCAAGTCTCAGATTATTACTATGCCGGTAAATATATAACGGATTTTTTTTTAATATGAGCCAGGATGTTCCAATGAGTACTTTGAAAAAGCTGAGATATGGTTTTATTACAGTAATTTAGCTATTTATTTCATATGTCGAGCTTGCTACATCGAAAACCTGTAGGACTGGTTTGCTTGGTGTATATCAGGTTTAAGAGTATTGGAAAAACATTTCAGTGAAGGTAAATAATTAAAGAGATGTTGAAACTACAATTACGATGAATCTGGAGGGTCACTGTATTTAGCATGAATGAAGTTTGTTTGTAATACTCTCTTTATCAAAAGATTTATTTAGGCTGACAATAGTAATATTTTGACCAAGAGTACAAATATGCTGGTCTACAAAAGGCAAAAGTTTTGTTTCTTAGCAAAGCCTACATTTCTTTTAAAAAAGAATCCCCTTGTTTACTTGCTTTATCCAATCTCACAAAAGTTTACATACAGTCATGTGTATAAGTGATGGATTGAATTATGCTTGTTATTTTAAGAGTAGGATGTAATTTGTACAGAAAGAGTAGTATTAAAAAAGCTATTGGACGGTTTCTATCATGTCCAATTATTTCATATGATATGTTTGGTGATTTCATAACTATTTGCGCTAATATCTAGGCTTTACAGATCGTATCTAGGCTTATAGTATACGATCAAAAGTTTCCACAAAAGACAAGTCTTCCAATTCCAACCCAGCCTCCCGCGGTTTCCAGAACAATGCTCTTTCCCCTCATGTGAGCTGAATACTACTAACAGAAAAAGAGATATTTTCACTTTGTCATACCATTTCCATGGCGTTCCAGACTCTTCATTCGCAAAGGCAGTAACAAAAGACTTTTATCAATCCAGACTTGAAAACGCCCCACAGAGTATATGTATACACAATTTTCAATGTAAATCCTATCCGGTTGGTAGGCGCATTTTACCTGATTTGGCTATATACAAAAAAACGCTTCAAATCAGTTCTACGAACAATGCGGTTACCTATTTCATCACTGAAAAAAAAGTTCACATTGGCTTTATTATAAGAAGACAAAGCTTTTCCAATTGCAATGAACCATAGATTGGCATCGTTTAATTTTCTTTAGCGCTAAGTGGAATTGAACTAGGCCAGAAACTTTTTATACAAATACGTTTTAGTCTGGCATTAGAACTGGTTCACTTACAGTAGCGTGTGTTGGTAGAAATCACAATGCCAAAACCAGCTACCTGTTCTTCATGTACACAAAATAACCGTAGCTTATGCATATCGGGCTAGACTTGGAAGTAGTGAAAAAAAAAAAATCAAGAAACTCTTTCTTTTCAGAAAATCTACTATGAGAAGTTCATTGAGAACTATGAAAATTAATAACACAAATTCACATCTGTATGCTGATGAATCTTGAAACTGACTTTTTCAAAGATTCTTGTTGCAAATTCACGGTTTGCTGTAGGCTCTGCATCACAGTTTTTACTAGAAAGCAGGTTGTCTGCAAACTGAAAGTAAACTGCTATTTTAAACCAGTATACTGCTAGTTTTTGATATATTTAGTACAGCTATTGCAAGAGCTGGTGCTACTAGATCGTCACTTACACAGTTTACCATATGATTAGTTTCATTCACTGAAGCTAACTAAACTGTTTACAATGCCAGAATTTGATGCAATGCTCTTTAAATATACTGAAAAGTACTGTTAAAAATGCAGTCAAACGTGATTTATTTAAATACTGATCTTTGTATGTGTAACATCATATTGTATGAATATCATGAAAACTATTATCATGAAAGGGATAAAAAGGATACTAGTAATAGAGTAGCTCTATCAAAATCAGCGTTGGATAATTGGTTGATTTGATTATAAACACATATATATTACGTATGTGTCAACTTTTTAGCATTTGTAAAATCCTCATTTCCTGTAATTACTAATTATCAAAGCTCGATCGCGCATTGATCGAACCCGAATTAAACAACTCCCAATTTGAAGTAACAAAGTGTATTGAGCTCTTAAATATAACTACTATCATAGAGCTATTCGAATAAAAAGATGGTGTTGGTTTTGTTACCATGATAAGAACTTTTACTTGACATCTGTATCCACTCCATACTATAGACACCAAGGACATTTACTTATTGCCGATCAAAATTGCAGAAAATTGAAATTTTGTCAATAGCTAAGCTGCACGAAAAAAGACATTTGACAGGTATTAAAGATTTTTACAAAAATGCAATGTCGTGTGAGCAGAATAAGCAGTCATTTTTTGTGGTCACGTGATGTAGTACCTATGAAATGCTACATGAAATATCCTGAATAGTTTTTCGCCTACTGCTTAGGTTGCCATTATCGCCTAAAAGTTGATCCAAAATTGTACCCACCTGGCATATTCCGAAAGAATCGAACACATTCACAAGGATTCACACACATTATGACGATATATTCTTTCTGGATCTTCGACCGGCATTGTATGTACAATCTTTTTTGCTTAAACTCTTCACTAACACCTTTTCAGGCACCTGCGTGTATTCTAAAGACTGGAATAGGGAACGCCAGAAGAAGCGATCACTACCGTTAGAAACGTCAAAACAAGGCTCATTTGCGGAGTTTGGATATGTGAAACCACCACCAGCGCAACAACCTACAATAGAAGATGATTCCAAACTGATCTACGGAGTGGTCTTTTCCCTGCGTAATATGGTCCGGAAATTGACAGATGAGGATGCCTTTATATCATACAAAACTTCAAAGTATCGACTGCACTTTTTCGAGACGCCGACTAATCTGCGGTTTGTGCTGTTGACAGACCCAAATATGGAAAATCAATTGGTGGTGCTAAAACAAATTTACGTGTCGCTATACGTTGAATACATTGTTAAAAAGTGAGTTTACACTACGATTGTGTATAGAGTGTTGTTTGATTAGATAGCTAACAGTTCTGTTTTTAGTCCCCTCCATCCTGTTGATACCACAAGCTCGGTTATGCTAGAAGATGAATTATTTGTTCTCGGAGTAGAATCTTTCTTGTCGTCATTACCAGGCTTTGAATAATAGCTATATATTGATGAAGATAATAATTATTTAGAAATCCAGGTGTTACATGTATCCGCAAATAGCACTCAACCACAGCTTTCATATATACATGCTTATAATCATATTCGGATCCTGTGGAATTATGACACTGGCATTACTTTGAATGGAGATAAAAGTTGGTGGCCTCTAGTAGCGCGACAGAATAAATGAATAACGGACTGATCTCCGAAATTATGTATAGTCACGTGTAGATTAACTGCAGAGTATGGTGCGAAAAAACGATAATAATATTTTTGCTACTTATTTTTGCAATACAATTTCTGGGTGCACTTTATGCGTTGGCCCTAGTTTTCTATGTTGCAGTGCTTAAGTTTATATTTTGTTGGTATCAATGCAGTAGCCTAACAGCTTTGTTGACATTATTGCTAGATTCATGTTGACCAGTGCAAAAATACCCAAATTAGAATTACAGTATTACGATTGGCATTTTTTCAATTGATTTTACTTTATTTTTTTTTTCTACGGCGGTTGGTGTGTTTCCTTTCCTCTTCTTACACAAAAATAAAAAATCGAGAAAAATATACATAATACTAATATACATCATAATAATTTTTGCGGGTACAGAATTTGATCTATATGGCAGAACATCAACCTGAAAGCACTTCAGGGAGCGCATTTCTGGGTTCAAACAACTCAAGTCCAGCAATTTCAGACATCCCTGCACTACCCGCTACAAGCTCGAAGCACGATTCAACAATACATCAGCAGCAGCAGCAGCAGCAACAACAACAACAACAACGACAATCACAGGTGCTACGACAAAATGAACACACTGCATCTTCGTCACCAGTAAATACTTCGGCTCAGCTAGATCTCCAGTTTCAATCCGCTTTGAGCTACACTGAAGTAAGAGACTATGCATATCCCGACTTTCATCCTTTGCACTACGGTGCGCCTATAGAAACGTCAGACGACACCGAAAGTTCAGATCTAGACGACGAACCACATGAAGCATATCCCGATTCCTACATGCGCGATGGGGGACCACCATGGCGAGAAGATTCAGACCTTGCGAGTCCCGTCGTCATATCGCATTCAGTGGGTGATAGAATCAGTAAGGAATACGAGTTTTCCGTGGCTTCTGCAGACGAGATTCATGGCCGTGCAGTGGCCTTGTTTGACTTTGTTCCAGAAAACGATAACGAGGTGCCACTGAGAGAAGGGCAGACGGTCTGGGTGTCGTACAGGCATGGGCAGGGATGGCTGGTGGCAGAGGATAGAGATACAGGTGAGACTGGGCTGGTTCCAGAGGAGTACGTGCAAATAATCACAGGACAAGAGTATGGTGGGAGCGGACTTTACGAAGATGAAAATGAAAATGAACTTGGGAACGAAATTCATAACGGAAATCGAAATGAACTCGAAAATGATGTTAATAGTAATAGTAATCAAGGAATACGAAGAAATAACGGATCAACTGACACTGAATCGATAGAAGCAGAGAACTGGGTTGATGAAGGGTCAGTCGATGATGATGAAGACATTGCGGATGATGATTATCAACATGAATATCAAAGCCAGCATGGGGGGACCAGTTACAAATCGACATATACTGGAATAACCACCGCCCCCACCACCACCAGTACCTCAGCTACTGTTAAACATAAAGACAATGTCAAAACTGATGAAGTTGGGGATCTCACTAGCAAATTTGAATCTACCAAATGGAGTTGACATGACCATCATTATACTATTATATTTTTATTTTTATTTTGGTAGATTCTCAGGTACATTATATTTTCATTTGTTATTATCACTTTTTTTATTCTTATTATTATCATCTTTGGGCCCTATAGTAAAGTCATTTACAAACACACACATACACGAATTTACCTACTAAGGTAAAATGCTCGTGTTTTTCTCTTTCACATTACCGAAGGTTTATCTCTCGTTTCTATTCTCCAGTCCTTTCTGTATATCTAAATATTGTACAGTGTGTGGGATTCTCGTTTTTTTAATGTTTCAGTTTTTTTTTTTTCTTTTCGATTTTGCATGGAAAATGATAATTTTAATTTTATTGCTAATTTTAGGTTAGTGCGTGTTTACTCGTGGTAATATGTGTTTTTTCTTTGTGAGTGTGTTTGAGGTTATAATTTAGCGTGCTATGGCAGTACAGTAAGTTACATAAGTGCCACACGTAGTTTGGATAGCGGTATGGTACTTTACCAACTTATATAAAAGTGAGTGTGGTATTTGTGTAGACGTCATTGGAACCGTAAAGTGTGTGGTTGTACTTTACGTTATTTAGATACTTTGGTGTGTACTGCGTAGTTTGGGATGGCAGGATCTTGTTGAAGGAAATAGTGTATGTTTTCTGAAAAGGCTTTACAAGACATGGGGAGAATTTTAGCAGAGTTTTTGTAGCGCTATATGAAGAATTGTAAATGACACTAAGGGGTTCTTATGTTAGTATGGGATTTGGACTTATTGTACTAAAAAAGACAGAATATGGCTATAATGTTTGGCTGGAGCCAATGAAAGGAAATTAAATCAGAATTTTTTTTCAATTGTAAGATCTGAGAGTGATAGAGCCACTACTTATTTCTTCTCTCTTGTAAATCAAATAATAATATTTTTGGTATGTAAAAGATTCAAGATATGCGGCAATCAAAGCTCTAGAAATATTCACAGGAATACAATTGAGCACAGGAATAAATACAAAAGGAACAACTAAGCAAGGCAAAATAACACATCAACACTAAAAATGGATAGAAGAGGGCTAAACCAACAAGTAGTGAAACAGTTTTTAAAGACTTTTATTCTTGTTTGATAAAAATTGGAGTAGTGTAAGTTCTGTAGGCAAATTCTTTAGAATATACAAATATATCATGATAATGAAATCCCCCGACTATCGAGTTGTGCTTGAATATGCCGATAACGAAGAAATAAAAATACTAGGCTGACCAATTATAAAGAATTTTCTGATAGTTTTTTTCAAGAAATGAAATAGAAATGCTTGACCGTTCTGAGGAAAAAGACCAATAGCAACAATTTGGCAATGTCAACCAATCAATGAAAATGGAACAACTATAAGCGCACACTGATCTTTCAAGGATATATATATATAAACATGGCTATAAAATGACCGTGTATATGCAAAGAAATACCGATATACTCGAAGACACTCTGAAAATATTTTGGTTTGAACAAGAAAATGCCAAAATAAGAAAATGAATGAAATGGAAAGGTCCCTAATTTAAACCTATCTTTTTTTATGAAATTTTGCTATTACACAAGATTTTACGGACCAACAATAAGTTTATCTATTGAATTTTTCTAGTGTCTGTAAAATAAACATACTAAATTTTATAAAAAAGTAAAATACATGGATAGCACAATATGTGAAGTTTTTGTATAAGTTCTAATGAATAGAACAAAAGATTTGTAGAAAAATATACGAAATGATCTTGAATTGACAAATTGAGGATTATCATGAGTGTTTATTTTTCTATTTTTTTCGATATTTGATTAATTGAAATACCTTGAAGTTTATAAGACAGCAGTCGCAACTAAAGATCTGAATGTCAAAAAAATTAATTAGCAAAGCATTGACGAATGATTGTCAAATATTTTCGAGATAACGCAAGTATGATAAGGGAATAAAAATGTAGGATAAAACAAACTAAAAAAGTTGAATGCCAGCTCTGAAAGTTCTTGTACAGTGAATGAAAGAAGCAGTATGATACGCCGGGATGTAGTTGATTTTCGTAATTCTTTGCCTTATATTATTTATCTATTCGTGTATAATACAAAAATAGTGTTCTACAGTTATTATTAATTATTCTTTCAAATACCAAACTATTCAAGCCCTTATACCTATATATTGTAAAAAAAAGCCAGTACATAGCAGACAAAAACTTGGTAGTATTTGATTGGTTCTGATGCCACATTTTTTAAAAAATTCAAACAAATAGATGAACAATCAGTTATTTGATTAAACTCATGAAGATATCATTGTGTATAAAAGGCACATTATAAACTCCTAGCTGTTAAAAGCATTTTATTTATTGTTTGTTGGATCTGTCAAAATTGGTAAAACAGCTTGGAAGTGGGAAAAGTCAAGCTATGAAAAGGTGTCTGTGTACTTTTACACATTTCCATGCCAAAACATTCATGGCCTAAGCACTGCTAACAGCGTATAGGTCTTTGTTTTTCTTCTAATAAATGATATTATGCTTCTTACACATCAGCTTTCTAATGAACAATAATGGATTTCAACATAACGCGTGTTTGATTATCGAGAATACCTTGGTGAAATTCACTTTCTTTGTTATAGCATATCCAGTACTTTTCTCGTCCATAAATCGAAAACTGTTTTCTTAACAACTCTCATCGAACCGGATATCACACCTTATTTCAAAATATTTATCGAGTATATTTTTTATCATTACTTGTTGTGCGCAACATCAACACCCAGTCTCTCTTCACAACCAATAATTATTCATACTGGCTCAAAATCGTCCAATCCAAAGCGTTTTCCTCCGAAACATCTCTGTGATATTTTCATACTTGCAGTAATCTAAGCAGGTTCAGCCTACAATAAACACCTTGCTCTCACAATATTCTCAGACGTACTTTGAATTCTTTTAGAATTAAGGAACAAACGTGAAACACTGAAGATCCATAAACCCGTCTATTCTTATAGCGAGTGTGTGTAGACCGCCATCCAACCAAAAACCCTAAAAAAAAGGTTTTTCGACATAACTTTATTAAAGAGAAAGTTTGCAAACTTTAACTTTCTTCATCTTGTTTAGTGTGGATACTCTGTGATATTATTTTCTTAGCATAAGCATCCAAAACCCAAAAAAATTCTTCTTTATGCATAGTTAGCATGTTTACTGTGCGGGTTTGTTTTGTTGGCTTGTTGGTTAGGTTAACGACTGTATTCACTTCAAAAATAAAAAAATTGTGAGTTTTCGTCCAATCAAAATGTTTAATTTTGGTTAATTTTTTTTTCTCTCAAGTTTCTTCTTAGTTGTGTCGCAAAATATTCTCAAGTTCTATGGTAGCACCCCCAAAATAAAAAAAACACAAAAATAAATTTGCTTCTTAAGCGTGCGTATACTTTGCATACCTGCCCAATTCGTCTTTTTCCTCCTTCACTTAATTTAATTTTGTATTTTTTTTGTATTTTTTGCCATCCACTCGCTATATAGGAACTATTACATACACAGTCAGAGACTTTTCTACTTGTATATATTTTTGCATTTTACAGGAAAAATTGAACGTTTCTACTGAAATTGAATCAACCTGACCAAGTTTTGTGTCCATTTGGGAAAGGGGAACTGCGAAAGCGAGGAGGGGGGAGGGCAAAGAGGGAGAAAGAGTGACAGATAACGTAAAGGGAAAAAAAAAAGTAACTTAAGTGGAGCCATAGAAAAAATTCAAAAAAAAAAAAAAAAAAAAAAAAAATCGAACAGACGAAATAGGAAACTTTAAGGAGTTTTTTTTATAAATCGAGATTGCATTGGTGGTGGTGGTAGTGGTGGATATGAGTGCAAATCGAGAATTTGATATACCCACCTCAGTATACAAAATATCACTTTCTTTTCAGGTCAACCAAGCAACGTCCAAATTGAGCCAACCGGATCAGCATCAAACGCAGAAAAAGCCCTAACAAATCGGCTAAAAAAACCAAACTATTTACCTTTGGGAATGCTTTCAAAATGTATAATCTGTGAAGAGTCGGTCTATTTAGGATATTAAAGCGTTTAAAGGCACATAAAAATGAATAAAACCGATGCATAATGTATACATAGTGCTGTAGTTTCATGCTAATGTGAAAATTTCTGTTTTTCCATGTGTGCTAAATGTGCGTTTTTATGAGCGCTAAAATATATTGATCTTATTAAAAATTGAACGCGGTGAAGGAAGAAATTTTTACTATTTTGTTGACGTAATTTGTTGATACTACAGAATAATGGATTCAATAATGAAGCAAATTATACATTGTTCGTATATATTGGAACTAGATTGTAGAACTCATGTGTTAAACGTATTTTGTAGCTCAAAACATATTATACGTTTAAAATGGTTGACAAACTCATAATGCTACGTACATATCTAATTCATATACATAGGCTCTTTTCAAGTCATTTAGTCCTAAATTTCTTAATTTTTTCTTTATTCAGAATACATCGTACAACTAATTATACGGAAAGACTTTCAATACTCAACAAATCTTCTTATTGATAGCTTGGATTGATTCTTCTTCTGTCTATTCAGTATAATGAATGTGCACAGTTATGAAAACGTACGTAAGCGTAAGCGTGGTAATAGAAATAATGAAAGGGAGTCAAGATGTGGATTTTTCTTTTATTATCAGAAAAATACTCCTTCTCTTTAAAGAATGCTTGAAACTTGTTTAGATCTATCTGAAGAGACAATAAGTTTTTATGGGCAATAAAGGTATAATGAAATCACGTATAACATCATCAGCAGTACCAATCCGTCTTTACGAGCTTTAATAGCGTAAACCTAGCAATAGCTATAATAAAATTTTATCATATTTTGTTTGTTCCCTCTAACATATAAGCGATGGTCTCCTCTGCAGGAGTCCTTTGAAGTTATAGAAAATTCTTAAATCAGGTTGATTGAAAATTCGCCAATAAGGTATACGTTCAGTGATTGCCACTTCATATATTTTATCGGTATTCTTTAGTTTTCAGAAAAAACATGTGGCATACATATATCTTGTACAAATCCCCAATAGTTTTGTGAAAAAAAATGTTTTCCAACATATTCATCGAATTACTCTATTTGCCAAATTAAAACAATAGGAAATAACATTTGTTGAGTAAATATAAAGCATGTTCTAAGCTTCAATAGAATCTCAGGATATGATTTGAAAAGTCTGAATACATCAAAAATGCCAAAATATATAGCTTTCGAACGCTGTATTAAAACCACCTGTATAACATATTGGTCTAACTTTGTGTCTCGGTTCATGTTTGTTATAACCATTTTTAAAAACATATCATGGAATCAACTTCAATTTTAGATTGAAGTCTCTACATATTAATACTACCATCCACTAACGTCTTAATTTTTCTGTTTTATTAAGCAATATAGAAGCATTCAATTTTTTAAATATTATGGTTTTTTATGTGATTCATCAGAAATACACTTTCGTGTTTCCCATATTTCCAGAACATGAAGTCTTCTTAATTCGACAAAATAGAGCAAGATCATCGCGCTCATCCCTGCTGAAATACCTGTGTAAAATGCATACACTGAGGATCTAATTTCTTTGTATGCTCATGAAGATTGTTTCTTTTGGTATTTCATATTCTGAAGTCGTTACTACTGTGTACGCGATTTGTAAAGCCATCTTTTTACAAATAAATTGTTTGAGATAAATTTCTGGGTTCTTTCAGGTAATTAAACATTTCGCATGGTGTGTAAACGACATTTGAAGTGTACAGTAATTATATTGAATGAGTTCTTAACTATATTCAGATTTATTTGGAAACAAAAATCTCTTCTATCTTCTTATATTCTGATATACGAATCCAATTGACCATATTAATTCACATCCCACCACGTATAACGCTCATTCTATTTGAATGATATATTGCTACTTAGCTGCAACAGTGGCAATATTGGTATTTCCACTTTAGGAGAAAAAAAATTGAATTCGAAAACAAAGATAAAAGCAAAATTAACGAAAATAAACCAACACAAATTTTCTATAATGTATTATGGAACTTAAGAATATCGCCATCGTAACCTTTTCATATTCCGATATTGATAGATAGATACACAGGCGGATTAAAGTTACAGTTCATGTCCTAGAAAGAAAAAAAAATTCCATAGGCTGGAGGTTTGATTCCGTTTGAATAAGCTTGCCTCTATATCTTTTTATGAAAACAGAGGGTTGAAGCCTTCAATATAATTTGTTTGTATAAGTCATGTAGTAGAAAGCGTGAAGTATGTGAGGCATATTCAAAGCTAGTGATACTGAGCTAAAAACGTAATGTATACCATAAAATATATACAGTATACAGCATATAAGCCATTTATACCAATTTATTGGCTTTAATGATATTGCAATCAGAACAAACTACCAACCAGCAGCAAAGAAAATGAAGTGGAGAAATAGCAGCCAATTCTGGAAAAAAATTATGCAGCATAGCAGTGAATAAGTTACTGCTAAGTAAGTGCTCTAACTCATCATCAGCTATCACTATGGTAGGATGATATTATATTTGTTCTCTCCATACAAGCTAACAACATTGCATACCAAAGTTTAACTAGTGGAACCCCCGGGAAGGGGCTAAGTTGCTCACAACTTGACACTTTGCGAAGCCATGGAAGGTAGAATGGAATGCATCATCCTATACCATACTATACAAACAAAAAACTAAAAGAACGACATTAACTATCGATATTTGTATAGGTTGACCTATTCAGCTTAGGGTGTATTAGGTTGATTTCTGTCTTAGTGAATAATTGTTTGTGACAAACAACTCGTCTGGTAAAGTGGATTTGTATAAATAAATTGGCCCCTGCTCAAAAAATGGCTGGTTAGTTGTACAAACTTATTCAACATAAATTTTATTCAATCATTGAAATTAAGGTCGAATATAGCAGCAGTACATCAGCGATCGTGACTATGGTCATTGGTTTGTAACCTTTAAATGGGTTTATCAAGAGCCTCAACAATAAGGTTCGGGTCCGTGGCAAAGTCCGTCACACCCAAGTTCTAAATCTTTTTTCACTTTCTCACTTCATTCACACACCACAAATTTTTTATTCACCGACGACGACGGTCAGGGACCTCCACAACGACAACAACAACAACACCAATTGCTGTAACAGTAGATATTCATCATCACAGATACACATGTTCAAGAAACGAAAAATTTCACAACCTCATTCCAAAAGTGTTGGTCTGACCAAAGAGGGCAGCACCGCAACCGTCACACCAGATCATGTTGCCACTGAATCATCTGCCGTGGTGAAAAAAACCTCTGCAAGGGCGAAAGAAACCCGCAAATCGCCCGATCTGAAAGACCCTGTGATACCCACAAAACGGGAGGCAAGTCCTGACCCATTACCGCAACACGAAAACGAAGAGCGCGAAGAAACAAAGAGCCAGATAGGGGCGTTCAATGGTAAACTGAACGTTGCGAACTTCATACAGCCGTCCAAAAATTCAGTGGCCAACAAATTTGGCCCTCTGAAATCAAGTGCACATATCAGAAGTACGACAATGACTGACTACGCGCCGGATATCTGTAAGGACTATAAGCAGTCTGGGTATTGTGGGTTTGGAGATACGTGCAAGTTTTTGCATATACGTGACGATTACGCTGCCGGTTGGAAGCTTGATAAAGAATGGGATCTCAAGCAGGCCAAACAGAATCAAGCCGGAAAGGAAGTAGATAAAACTTCAGAAACTGCTGTAGATGATGATAAAAAGAACGCAGTACTACCCAAGGAGTGCCCGGTATGTGGGAAGGACTTTAAATATCCAGTTGTCACGTCGTGCGAACATATATTCTGTGAAGCCTGCTTTTTGAATGAATATAGAAAAAAGCCGGTTTGCTTCGTGTGTAAAGCAAAAGTTTCAAGTACAGTTAAACCAGTCAAAAAAGGTCGTGTTTAGGGGATACTTGCATTATTCCACTAAGGAGCTATCCAGTTGAATTATCGATTTCTTTCAGAGTCATTGATTCACATATTTATTTGTTTATAGTAATATTTATTCACATATATATAACACGATGTCTTGATGATATAAATATATTTGTATTAGTAGCACATTGTGATTTTGAATCAGACATATTAAAAGGATGATATATTGAGTTTTCAATCAGCATATCATTCTATTGCTATATTGGTATTTTTAGAGGTTACTGTAATTGGTTCTTACCATTATCCACCTCAAATATCGGCCTATATATACGTTCCGAAGATATATTGGTTGTTTCTAGATCTGACTTGAATAGAATCCTATGCTTAGATGTAGATATTCAGAACCGAAAATCCTATATTGAAGGGTTCTTCTTATATTCCATTCTTGGACCTTACTGATCCACTAATATTTTTTTGTCGTCTTAAGCAGCCGCAGAAACCGTGAATTTCATTCAATATTGCTTCACAGTTGAAGGACTTGACTTTGAAGACCTGAAAGCTAGTGGAATTGACTTTTGAGTGCACTCATAGTTTGAAGTTTTCGTCACTTTAAAGTTATTTTAACGCAGGTGATTTTTTTTTCTTTTTCCTGATTTTTTTTTTCTCTATTTCTATTTTATTTTTTTTAAACTTTTTTCTTTTTCTTTCTTCTCTCTCTCTCTCTCTTTTTTTATTTTTTTTATTTTCTTCTCCTTCTCTAAAACACCTTTGCCGTTTTCTTATATTCTATACTTTTTCCAGTCTTTACTTGTTTCTGCCTGATTTTTTTGTAAGCCTTATTTGCACTATATAGCCAATTCCAGTTCTCATGCCCCAGAAAGGCAGCACTCTCGACACCAACGAACCCAGGAAGAGGGTTCTCAGGGCTGATTTCAAAAAGTCAATTGCATCGCATTTACACAAGTTTTTTCACTATTCAAATATACCCAGCTATCATGATCATTTACTTGTGGCGTACATGAAGGCAGTTGCCACAGACTCCGACTCCGATTCTGATTCCGACAACTCTGACGGAGAAGACGAAGTCGAGTTTTTTGAAGTTGATAATGGCAATGCTATCAAGACCCAAAATGAAAAACACGAAAAAATCGATACTAAAACGAGTTCTGAAGGACCTGCCCTAATCAATCAAAGTATGTCAAGCAACTTATTTAATGCGTCACGAGCTATTACTAACATTACTCAAGATATCTGGAAAGATTTTAAGCTCAGTTTGAGTGAACCGTTAGATTCTTGTTTATGCCCAAGTCAGTGTGACGAATCGTGTTTTAACAGGTAAGTCGTTTTTTATTCTTTTTTCTTAAAAACTTCTCAGATCAGCAATATCCCCAGTAATTTTGCTGTATCCTTATTATTTTTTTTCTTTCTCTCTTTTTGATACTAACTTTCGACAGATACAACAACATTGAATGTAATGCCTCTAACTGCTCACTTTCAAATTGCTCTAATAGACCTTTTAGCAACTTTAGTCAAGACCTGAATTACACCATCAAAAATTTTGGCAAGCGCGGACTAGGTTATGTCACGGGAAAATCTTACAAACCAGGTGAATTAATTATTGAATATTGTGGTGAAGTTATCCCTCAACGAGAATTGGAAGCTCGATTAAAATCGCAAAAGGTAAACCCTTCCAATCATACGCTCTTAAAGTTTATCGAAAACTATTATATTGATTCTACTGAATACGGATCAGCAGCTCGATATATCAATCATTCATGTATCCCAAACGCGGAAATTCAGGTCTGGACTTTGAACAACGTGCCTAGAATGGGAGTATTTGCGACAAAAGAGATTTCTAGTGGGAGTGAAGTACTACTAGATTATAATCACAATTTCATTCTTGGTGAAGAAAACAATGAGTGCTACTGCGGAACACATAATTGCAAAGGGGATATTTCGAAACGCGATTCAATCCCTAGCAAGAAACGGTCGGAAACATCTAGGCGCAATACCAGAGTTATTATGGATGACGACGACGACGAAGATCTCATTTCTGATTTCAACAGCAATCATAAAGTTGAGGCATCAATCAGTCCAAAAATGCCACAGGAAACCACTAGCAACCCAACATTTATGGTAAATCTACGATACACTCCTGGTAAAAATTTGCAGAAGCCTCTGGTGAACGACTTAATGCCTGAAAACGCTGGAGAAGTATCACAGCATGCGAAGAAGGAAAATCATGCAGGTAACAGTACTACCAATGTGGGTAAGTCTGTGTCAATTACCAGTAACACTGCAGAAAATCAAACCAAAGAAAAAGTGGTTAAAAATACCAACACTCGACGGAAAAAAGCATCAATTCCGAAAAAAATCAACGTCCCCATCAAAAAGAAGCCAGTATCAAATAAACCCTCTGTTCATATCGAATCAAAACCACCAGATTCAAAAAACCACAGACTTTCACTGTCTCCAAAAACTAAAACAAAACTTCAAATCATTGCTCCGAAAGAAAATGGCAACCAAATTGAACCTTCATGTCCATCAGAATCTGACCGAACGCTTGAGTCTGATATAAAACCTGAGTCATCCAGATCAAGTACTGGAACATTATATGAACCTATAAAACCGAGCGACACAAAACTTCACAACGATTCGATTGTTACACTTTGTGCTGAATCGAAGGGTATCGATGATAGGGACTCAGTCACATCACAAGTATATCAGTCAAGCCCGCCCACTTCTCCAACTTACTACAAAGTAACAGAATATATATCATCCAAATTTACTCCCATTGCCCCTCGCACATTACTGAAAAGAAAGAATTCAACTGAAGATTTACCAAAGAAACGGAAATACACTAAGAGAAATACAAAGAAAAAAGACGACAAAAAAGCAAACTCTGAAAAAGCCAAAAAGAGCTCATCATCTGAATCCCCTCTTGACGATTTAACAGACGATATCCATGTTGGATACAACAACAGTTTACGTCTTATTCTCAATGATGAACAATTTATATCCAACACATCTAAGTTAGATATCCCTGAGCGATCTATTAAGACGGAACCCACCATCAAAAAGAAGGTGGGAAGAAAGCCGAAAAATAAGACTAAAACTAACGCAGCAGCAATAAAAGAAAGTTCCAAAAATAATAGTAAGGAGAAAAAAGCTGATACAAAATTGCCAGCAATACATCCTAAAATCATGTTGATGGCCAATAATTTGGAATCCTCTTTGTATGAAAAACGGCCATCAATTGACAGTATCATTGACTCTCCCGAGAGTGGGCATTCTTCTATGTCTACATCACTCTCTTCGAACAGCAATTCGTCATCAGCCAGTTCAGTTGCTCCACCTGCTCCCACACCTGCTCCTGCCCCTGCGCAATTGCAATTGCAATCGCAATCACAATCACAATCGAGCTCGATGAGCAATGATGCTTATCAGGTTATTGCCACTACTACGGCACCTCTGAATCAAGGAAGAATGGATGCTCCTTCTCGGCCAGTATTTTCAAGCTCTACGACTTACGTGTCTCAAAGGCAACCACCAATTCTTGACCGCCGCCCGTCAATTGAAAATTTGATTACCCACGAACCGCATATACCAAATTTCACCAAACCGGCTGAAGAATATCATAATAACCACTTGTCATCGTTCTCTAACCGATCTTCTTATCCACCTATCTCACCGACTAACGGGTACCAAAATCATTCTATTCTGAATGCACCTTATAATTCTGGAAGTCAGAGTACTACTCACAGGACGAACTATTCATACACGAATACTGAACCGATGACAAGACATTACTCATATCCACTCCCTGAAAATAACTATATTCAACCATCCACAGTCACATCCCCCATTATTCATTCCCCGATTTCTCCTCCTGAAAGAAAGAATGTCGAGAAAAACGTCACTCCATCAGAAAACAGAGTGGCCATTCAGAACCTCATTTCGCCATCCAACTACTAATGGTCAAGATAGTTTGGGAGGTTATACTTTTTTTTGATTTTTATTTGGGCCTTCATCTTCTGATTATATACTCTTTTTATTATCTTCTCTCTCATTTTGTTGTATAGTTTTATATTTATTTCATTTTATTATAATTTAGCCATCATTTTTTATTGTAACTATTGCTTTTCAATTAGTTTTTCTGCAGAGCATATTACCAATTATTTGAGATGTAACAAAATGCCGAAGTGATTGTAAACACTCCAGAATTTATATTTGACATTAAACGTCTTTTGTCATTCAGTAAACGCGTTATATATAAATTAATATATGACCAGTTATATAACAATCCTGCATACCATTGCAAGTCAATTTATCGCAATCCAAACCCAGCCGAGTGCTCAATCACCAACTTAATCATTTTGTTCATAGTTCTCTGGTCCTTATAATCCGGCATGAAGAGTCTCGAAGTACAAACGGACGCAGTCGGAATCTGTGTAGAGTCAGTTCCATTGCGCTCGATATAAATTTTGAACGAGTTGTCTGGTCCATGAGGGATCCTGTCACTCCCCGTAATAAACTTCACAAGTAAGGACAACTCTGCAGGCTTCAGTTTTTCCAGCGCGTTCCAGAAATAGGTGATTGTTGGTGATGTGTTGCTTGGATCTAGTGGGTCATAAACAAACCCTTGATATTCGGCAATACTTTTCAATTCTTTAACAGATATTTTCTTTTTGCCTTCAAATAAAAGTTTTAGCTCAGACGCAGAGAACATTTCAATAAGAGGAATTGGTAAAGCGTCAGATAACCCGTAGCAAAAAGCATAGAAAAAGGGTCTCGCTGAACTAAACAACCGGGTTCTTGAAAAGAATTTCACGAATAGTTCAAAGTTTTCAGGTGTAACATATTCGTGATCTGGGTCTCCTTTAAAATGTTTAGTTACGCCAGCTTCACTAGTAATATCAAAATCGAAAGTAAGACGAGAAGCTGTCAATCTATCTGGATAAGCTCCAAGAACCTCGAAGGATTTGACAATGGATGGAAACACGTCACGCAAAAGTTCCTTATCAAAGATGTCGTCTGAAAACACAGGAGCTGGATTGACTTTGTTAAAATTTGGAATGTATGCTCTTAACATTTGATAAAATGCTAGTGGAAGATCAACACCAATGGTGCAACCGTTATGAACAGCCAAGCCAAACAAAAGTCCAACCATTTCACACTGGCTCGAGCTCAATTCACAGAAAGGATTAATCCAATATGTATGGTCAGTTTCATCGTACCTAAAAAACCCTGTTTTGTCTTTGAGCATATCGTGGCCAACCTCGTTGAAAAATTCAGACAATACACCACCGACATCCATTCCAATTTCATTGATACCAAAATTAATTTTCAACGGAACAAAAATCAGGTCATTTAACACATAAGACTGCATTATAGCATGTGCCGATTTGAATATGTTGGTCCTTTCGACGGCTAGTTCTAAAGGTGCAGCTGGGAATAAAGGATTTTCACGCACTGTCAAAAGATAGTTATCTATGGCTTGTTTTTTTCCTGGGTCCGTAACTGGCATAGTTAAGTGAGATGGAGTATATGTCAATTTAAATTGTTGCATGGCGAGACTCATTCTCCTATAGCACAAAAATCTCAACATGATGACTCTCTTATCAAACGGAATTAGTGATCGGTAAGGTGATTGGAAAAATGTGATTTGGTCAAATTTGACTGGCTGATATATAGGTTGTAGTAAATTCCCTGTGAAGTAAGCGCTCAAAGTAGATGCAAACTTGCAGTCGTCCAAGCGGCCCCCATACTCAATATATTTAGACACCATACGTTCGAACGATTTTGGTGCAAATTTGGATCCAGGTGCCCAAGTTCTTGCCGCCTGTCTTCCCAATGCGTAGTTGTAATTATCACTATGACTTCCAACATCTTGAAAGTTCATATATTTCCAGTCGTTGATGTCAAGATTCATGACTATCTCCGTGAGAAAATTTTTCCAGAGTTCTGTCTCCTTCGAATCTTTCGGTAATCTAGCAAGATTACTATTTGTAACATTAACCAATAACCGGTATACGTATAGTTGCTCGCCAAAAGCATACTTTTCCCTAGCGGTATGAAACACAGCACGAGCTTCTTGAACTGTCATGTTCTCCTTCAAAATCCAAGAAGCTCTGGGCTTGGTTTTGTGAAAATATGTCCCACATTCTTCTCTGTTCTTGACAATCAACACACCTGCCCAATCTTGACCGCTACTGGATGTGTCAATTATATTGCTAAACAAGACAGGAGATTTAGCAGGTTCATTTTCGTTAATCATGACAGCAATTTCAAAAGGTAGTTGCTGACATTTCAGAACAGAACACAATTCGGTATCTCCTTTGAGACTGACAATGTGCATAGCTAAAGTCAACGCTGGACTATGACGGATTTTCTTGCCCTTGAAAAACTCCATCTGATTAGATTTGCAGTACGTTCGGGTGCATTTAGTGTTTCCACAGCCAAGGATAATTTGGTACAAATACCTCGCGATAAGTCTTTTTGTTCTATTAAATCCAGGTTTTGCTTGAGAAATCTGTGAAATTCCAGGCCTAGGTTGCGCGTTGAGACTAGGCGATGCTGAGGCCTTCGAACTCGCTGTTGAGCTGGAAGTTTGTCGATTAGAACCTGCAGCAGAGGAACTACCCGTCTTTGGGTTCGTTTTCGACTTCGCTTTCGAATTCAAAAATCCTCTAGATATTCCAGCCATTTCTAATCTGTTGATACACTACAACGATATAACAATGTTAATTTTGCCAAATGCAATTTACAAACAGAATATATTTTAACTGGGTTGGGGTTATTGTTTGGGTAAGTGTCATCCCTGAGTAACCAACGTACCATTATCAAGATTTTTCAACCTTCCATAAATTTTTCACTTCTGGATATTCAACCAATAAGTTGTCGGCAGGATGGCTAGAATCGTTCGTTTCTATCGTAATGCAAAAAAGGCTGCCAAAGCCGTACCACCACCAGAGTTTATTCCCCATAAACGTTTAACGACAGGGGAAAAGCTGCCCAATCCCACCAAACCCACTAGGCTCCGCAAGAAGACATTACCACCACTTCCAAAAGTCGACAAGGATGGTATCTATCATCTTCCTCCCAACAATCGTGCACTTGCCTCAGATGAATTTATTCAAGACGCGATCGCAGACAACAAACCGCATTTCAAACTCGGACAAAAAAAGATTTATTTCCCTCTCGCAAAAGTTATTCTTTTACGTCCAAACGCCAAACACACACCTTACCAGGCCAAGTTCGTTGTCCCTAGATATTTTAATAAGCTCGATTTACGTGATTACCTTTGGAACGTGTACGGATTGCGCGCTTTAAACGTAACCACCCAACTGCTTTGGGCTCGTTGGACCAGAGAAAACCCAAGAACCCCCCGATTCCGTGATGTCCAAATCAAAAAGATGACAATCGATATGGTAGATCCATTTGTTTGGCCGGCTGAACCATCCGCAGATCAATTGAAGAAGGATTTAAACCTTGACTTTGACGAGCAGATGGGACTATATTACAAAGATCTCAACAGGATTGGATCCGATAAAATGAAACCCCCATCAAGTTTTAATGGACTTGTCGGGCCTTACCCTCCTACAGCTAGACCTTTCATTCCTAAGAGCGTCAGATATCAAGCTAGAAAAGAAAAACGAAAAGACGCTGTAGATGTTAAAAGACAAGAGGAAAGAGCTTTAATCGGAAAAATGCTCAATTTAAGTATTGATTAAGGTCGGCATGTGTATTATATAAAACTATGAATCAAATCTGTACATATTCACTTTTTAATCATCTCGCTATATTTCCGTATAGGAAATAATCTCCTCTCCAATTACATCGCTCCTCTATAATAACTTTTGGGCGTATTTGGAGTAGATTTTCCCCATGAATTTTGTACTCCACCTCTCCCTTTGACTCTAGTTTCGGCGGGCTTCCTGACTTGAGGCGGTATTTGAGGCAATACTACTTGACTAGGTGAAGCTATGGATCCTCCACTGACAGAGCTTCTACCGCTACTTATTGTTTCCTCTGTGGGAATATCGTGGCCTGTTATGGACTTTCCAACAATAACATCGGGTATTTCGCTTTGGCTCTTAAGTTCTAATATCTCTTTGGACATCGCAACAACCCTATGAGACATTTCATCATATTCCGACTGCAGTTGTTCCAACTTTGCTTTGCTTTCTTGTACTTGTTGTTCATAACGTGATATAATTGCTTCCGTCCCGCTTTGTTTTGGTTTAGTCTGGTATGTCTTCAATGACAAATTCAAAAAACCAATTTGTGCTTTTAATTGGTTAATCTCAGTGTCTTTCTTTTGCATTTCCCCAGAATGCTTTTCCTGAGTAATTCGATACTGCTCAAAGTTGTATGATTGATGACTGAGTTCCATTGGTGTGAAAAGTCCTTCTGTTTTAGTCCCATAAGTTCTTACCTTGTTTTTCAAGGACTCCAAAGATGTTTTGTAAGCCTCAATGGTACTACACTTTTGCTCCAAGTCATATATTTTGAATTCTAGTTGAGAGGTTTTTGTTTTTTCTTGAGTCAGCACCGCTTGTAAAGAGTCCCGTTCTTTAGTTATCAGTTCATGTTTTGTAGTAAGAGCAGCAAGATCCGCTGATAACTTGTCTTTTTCAGCACGAAGTGTTTTCTGTGAGTCAATACTCGAAGATTTCAAAGAGTTTAAAGAAGACTTGGTCAACTTCAGTTCCTTTTGTAATTCAATATGTTTGGCTTCCATAGATGAAAGTTTGTTTTTCAAATCCTCGTTCGTAGCAGTAATATCAACTATGTTCTCATTATTGATGAGATGTTCCAGATTTTGTTTTGCCATCTCCAAGTATTGGTATTGACAATTTCTTTCAAGATACAAGACAAAATCATATTCGTTTTTCGCTAGTAGCAGTTCTCTGCGGTAAAACATCACATCGGGATCATGTGCTTCAGTTAAAGGGGTCAGCCGTCTGAAATCACCGTCGTTGTCAATTTTTGAAATTTTCCCAATACCAGATACTTGTGGGCTACTAACAGTAACAGGGGTGATTGAGTTTGATGGTTCAGTTTGAGGAACAAGATTAGGGCTAGCTGTGATATCGGTAAGATCTGAAATAGGGTTGAAAGATTGAAGAAGTGACTTTTTTCCTGCTGACCCTTCATCAGTAGAAGCGCGACGGTATAGATCAAAATGGGCTTCTAAAAGACCATCCATGGGTTGTATGGGTCGAGCATAAGGTGATGTTATTACTTTTTCATTGGGTATTCCACTGGATAAAGGAGACGATATAGTTCTCATTCGAGGAGATAACAATTTTTCATCTCTGGGTTGATCCAGTGGTGAAAGTGACGAAGAAACTCTACTACTAGGTTGCATTGAATAGATGTTATGGTCTGTCATTTCACCTGTATCTAGGTTGACTGTAGCATCTAAACCGTGGATATCGTATCTGATTTTGAGATTCCAACAATGTATTATCATGTTATTGAAGGATTTGAAAATCTCTAGACGGGATGAGCTCTTAGATTCTGATTCCTTAGAAGATTCGAACAGTAAAGTATTTGTTCTAAAGTCCGATAGTAGGGATTTTAAAAGAATTCGAACTCGATCTTTTTGAAGATCTATGTATTCAGCTGGGAGCTTCTTTGCGTAGCCTGAGGCATCTAAGTACGATTTTGGAGAAGCCAGAAAACTCAAAACATTATGGGGAAATAGTCCATACAAAACACAAAATAAAGGCGATATATCAACTCGAACATAATGAGGAATAGCAACCGCAGCATCGGGATTAATTTCTTCATCCAGTCTGTCAGGATGCGAGGCCCAATAAGCGCATTTTCCAAGAACAGTGATGAGCTTAGGAACATTAATTTTATCATTTTCACAAAACCAAGGAAGGTACATAGATATGACATTGATACTCATCTTTTTGATTGTAGCAGAATTGTCGTATAAAAGAAAATCGCATAGCATGTCTAACAACGGTGTTGTGCTTATATTTTGGAATGTTTCCCTATCAAACCTGGACATCATAATCGAAGAAAGTCTTAAAATTGTTGATCTGTTGGATGGTTCGGATGCTTTCTGGTGCAATATTTCAAACATAGTTTCAATGTGATCTTTGCCATATTGTAGCAGTATGTTTCTCGAGTTTTGTATGATGAACCGTTTGCGCTCTGCTAGACTCAACCCCGTTTCATTAAAATCAAAATATTTCTCTGCTGTGTTCCGTACTATATCAAATATATTATCAAAATATAGGCGACTTGCTGTTTCGGCTATACTCCCATTCGATGAGATGAATTTTTCTGTGCCCTTGTCTAAAACGCTTAATATGAACTTTTGTGCCGCTAAGACTGAATCATTTGTATGTCCGGCTGAGTCAATCGCCAAAGGAACATATGTTTTGAACCAAAGATCTAAATGTTCTGGATTGCTTAGTTTATATGCCAAACCTGACAAGCATTCCAGGAAAATCTTATCTGGTACTTGGTGTTCTTTTCCGACCTTGTTTAATCTTAGAAGCTCATCCTGAAGTTTTGGGCTAGCAGGCTCAGATGCTATCTGATTAAGGAGAGTGACGATATCTGAAGGTAGCGTATCCTTGGGTGCCCCGGTCTGACTGAAAAATGTTTCAATGGGCTTCAGAGTTCTCATGATATGATGATAAGACTGGAGAACTCAGAACACACCAACAGTTTTAATATTGATCTTCAAGTGTATCAAAATGCTTTAGTGTGATTATGGCTTTCACAGTCTACAGGAGCAACGCACTTGAGTATCGATATGAGACTGTTCTATAAGGTAGGTATTCTTGAGGTTGAAAGAATTTCGGAAATGCGTATTGTGGTGAACGTGCAAAAGAAAACTTCTTAATAAGTGGAAACTGGAAACTTCTTAAAATTCAAATCTCGTCACAGTTGGCACAACGTCATTTAAGTTTAAAGTTTGCACTCAGTATTCTCCCCTCCCCAAATCGCAGATCTGCAACACTGAGTAGCTAGACTCCAGAACCTTTCATGAGCTCAAAATGGCGTATTCAAATCTTGATCTAATTGAACAATGTGATGTCTCTCCATACCCCGGCACTGACGTTTTCCAAGAATTGGGGCATGCAATTTACCATTTCGTCAGTCACGAAGGCATTGTTTTAGGCAAGCTAACTGAACCTGTTTACAAAGAACTTAAAACCTACTCACAGTACTTTCAAATAACTCCTACAGCTATTCAGATTTCATCACAATACATTACTATAGAAGAAAGATCGAAGGTACTAGCTGACATATTGGCTCAATGGCGTGAATTGAAAAAGTTCAAAGTTCTTGAAGGATGGCGCGATGAGTTGTACACCGTGTATGATCAGTTACACTCTCCCTATGTCAGAATTGAACGATCAGGTTGCGCCTTATTTGGTGTGGTGATGTATGGCGTTCACATTGTTGGGTATGTACCAGCTAACGAAGAAACTGGCGCCCCTTTACGTTTCTGGGTTCCAAGGAGATCACCCAATAAAGCCACTTTCCCAAACATGCTTGATAACACCGTGGCTGGAGGCTTGGGTTACCCTTATGGAATAACAGAGACCTGTATCAAAGAATGTCACGAAGAAGCAGGTCTTTCTGCAGAATATGTTGGTGCACGATTGAAACCATGTGGTGCTATTAGCTATGAATATCAGTTTGACTATGAAGCTGGGAAAAGTCTACCATCTGGTCTATACCAGCCTGAAGTTGAGTATACTTTTGATCTTGAGATGGATGAAGAAACTGTTCCTACTCCTGTGGATGGCGAGGTTGCTGAGTTTAATCTAATGACAGTGGATGAGGTCCGTGAAGAGTTGGCAAAGGGTCATTTCAAACCTAATACAGCGCTCGTTCAGATTGATTTCTTCATTAGGCATGGCATTCTACATGCTGAAAATGAACCGGATTTTCTGGTGATACAAAGCCGGTTACACAGAAAATTAGAATACCCTTTAATGTAAAGGCGTATACACATTCTGATAATATTATAATACATATCTCGATAGTCAGAAAAGAAGTTTCTAATTTTGCCGGTAACAGTTTTCACTGTACTGTGAATATTATAAATACATAAGTTAATATAATATTGGCCCTTTCATTAGTTTTAATGGGAGGGACTATGTATAACAAGAACGAGACGATGCTCACATTGTGCTGAATCTGAAAAATTGAAAAGAAAAGAGAGTTAAAAAGCTTGGGATATGTTCATGATAGTTTGCAGCAGATTTATTGACCCTTTGATTGTACCCCGAACGGCAAGAAAGCGTAAACGGAAAATAGATTTCATACTCAAATGAATTGCTTTATATAGTTCATATTTACTAACCGCCAGTACTGTAAAATACGTACAGTATCATTTAAGAATAGACGTTTTTCACGACTATATGACTATATATATGGTATGTATAGGAGTAACCGTCATATTCTTAGTATGAGTATATAACGGAGGTTAGCGGTGTTTTTTCAAAATAACATTCTAAAACTATGTCCATTAATACTGCAAGCCAGCAGTCCATTACCGGTATAAATACTGTAATATGGCACTTTAGCTAATCATTTTTGAACTAAGAAAAAACACTTTTTAAACATCGAGTCTCCAACTTTTCAGATTACGTTACATACAAGACGATTTCTACAGATGGTCAAAGAAACAGAAGTTCTTTAACTGTTGCACTTTGATATCTTTGATTTTAGCAATATAAGTGCTCTACCTTGAATCCATGCTCAAAAATGTGGTTTTGAACAGGAATTCAAGCAGTGACAAGCTTTATTCCTATATGTTTTTAGAGATATCTTTTTGTTTCTTTCCTTTAATATAAGTTCCCGTATCTATTTTTATTTTGCTGATTAAACAATGATAGAAAAATCAGATGTTATCCCAAAAAAATAGTAAAACCTGAAAGTGTAAAAGAGGCATCAGCTAAAGTCATGCTCAAATAAATGAATTTCGGTTATCGTCTCTATCATATAAAAAACAAGATATACAGGATAAGACTATGCAATGTGTTTACCTAGTTTTGGCGGAGGTTCTTGTAAACCAGACATAAATTTGTTTTGATCAAACCATGTATCAATATTTGAAGCGTGTCCAAAATTGTATCTGATTTCTTGAGGTAAACGTACAATGCCTCAACAGTCTTTTAGGTCTTGATTGCTCAAACAGGTAAGCATGGAATTAGACTTCAAAGCAAAAATATGGCATATAATTTATACTGCTAACTTTTTCAGTAGTTGCATTCCTACAAAGCCCATCTTACGCAATAAACAACGTTGGTATATGAACCAACAGTTTTATCATACAATTTTTGTTGGTTTATCGAGTAAACAAAACGTATAGTTTCTCATTAGTTCATATAAAAGTCAGTTGTCCTCTTTCACATACTATTCAAAGTTTAGACACTTCTTATATAAGTTCTTGTGGTTCTATAATCATGTCAAATTCCGTAAATAAACCAACATTTCTAGTAGTTTCAAATTATTTATCAGAGTACAGGTACACCTATCAATGTTACATGCAAAATCCACTAGCACATAGGCATTGTCTAATTCACCAAAAAATCACGAGCAAACATAAAAGCATTTTCTATGGTAATCAACAAAACCTGATTTGGTTACTTTTTTATTGTTGACAAGTGGTGCTATTTTAATTGTTGACTAGCCAAATTTTTTGTTTACTTGCAACAATCGGAAATAGTTGCAGAACAATGGCTACCATATTTAGCCCATTCAATACACGCTTTTTATATCAAGTTGCTTGTAGGATTTCTATTCTATAAATGGAAGGTATGCTCTTTAGTTCTTTCATTGATATACCGTAGTATATAAATTGTAAAGATGTGCATAGGTCTTCTAAAAATTGGTATTTAATCCAACCACATTTACAATTCTTTCATTGGAAGAAAACGATTAGAATCAAGCTGATTCAATTTCAGTCTGTAAAAGGTGACTAGGATGTTGCCATATACTGTTACAGCTTTACTACCAAAAAAATCATTATCTTTTAAAATGTTTGACCAAACCTCATAGACAAACCTTATAACAATTTGAATTGAACAAAAAAGTGCTTCCAAGTGGCTCCGCTAATATCGTAGTATCATATATCTAATGGAGTCCATTTGTATTTTTAAATTATGAGTATACTTGTAGAAACCAGTTATTTCCTCTATGCGGAATAAAGCACAACATGTCAACATGCGTATTTTGTTCAGTAATATTACTTTTGATACAGATAATCGGTTATGATCTGTCGATTTAAACTGCTATTAGACTTCCAATGTCTTTACTACTCTCCAAACAATTGTCTACACATCTTATAAATGTCGCCAATTGTTGGTAAGATCTAACGGCCCAATAAAAGTAATTATCAATTAAATTAATTAATTATTTTTCTAACCAAAATTACCTAGCAAAGTCCATTGTCATTTTGGGCCAAAGTTAATAGCATACGAGGACAAAATATACCAGGATACAGAAAAGGATTATTATCTCATTAGTTGGCCACGCAATATTTTGTTAATTTTATGAACATGAGTTTTAGTTTTTTTGTCCTTGAAAAGTTACAATATTGCCAAATTCCACTAAACGCATCTAATCAACTAGCCCCAACTCTCAATAGTTTTTGCAGTTTTGTAGCACCATTCAAATTTTTAAGCTGAAAGCTCATGTTTGACACCAATTTTCTATTGTTTTTTTTTTTTAATTTTGAGAAGAGATTATATATCTTTCCATGAAAAAGTAACCCCATCTTGTTTTTGCCTTCTTTTTGAAATTTGTTGGTTTTGGTATAGTCCGCTAATTATTGATCTAGTGTTTTTTGTATTGAAAAAAGGGCGTGAGGTAATTTCTAATGTAAGTACTAAAGCTAAATATAGTTGGTCGAACAAAGTGTTGCACAGATTTATGATTTTTCGAGCAACATATTCATTGAAAGTTGCTCTAATAAAATCTCACAATTATCGTAGATTTTTGCAGTTAGTTATATTGTTCCACAACCTAATATTTTTATTTCTGTATTTTACTCAGAATGCGGTAAATGAGTTTTATGCCTGGTCGACAAATCAGATCCTGGTTTACTCAATTTAAATTTACAAAGATTCTAAAGAATAGAAGACGATGGTTCATCCAACTATATTAAAACTTGAGAAATAACATCGCTACCATCTGTCGCGATATTCTCTGGACTCGTTCGTCTTGAATCTTACAAATATGTTAATTTTGAAGGTTTATTTCTGAAATCTGCTAAGTACAATATGGGGCAGAAATTGACACACTAATCATAGATTTCGCTTTGTTCATTTAAGGCTTTTTATTTTGAAAAAGGGCGTTATGATTTAAAGAGAAATTTGCCCACTGCAACAGATTCTCAACACATACAAGCTATAGATATATATAGCTCAAAAACCTTTAGAGATGTTTATGAAAGTTTCAATTTGACATACACTTATGACATGGTCAATTAAGCAATCTAACTTTTCATATTGTACAGTTCAACGGACATTGAATTTTACAAAACCTATAGGCATGTTTGTATTGACTTAAATTTTGTCTCTTTATTACCCTGTAGATTTATATGCTGTTTCAATAAGTTAGTTATACAAAACAAACAGTAATGATAACAAGTTTATATATTGCGTGTCGCAAAGTGTACAGCGAGCAGAATAAGATTATTGTGCATGCGTTTAATTCAAGCACTTAGCTTATTGCTACTAGCTTAAGATGCACAAACAAATGAAACTAATAATTCAATAATTTACAACGATTACCTAGAATTTCTTGTATATAAAGGAGTTGTCTAGAGAATACCTTGCTATTTGATGAGTCTCTGCCAGTAAGTTCTAATGATGTTTTAAAGCATTATCTATTATACAGAAAAAGGCATTGTGAATTTAGCAACACGTTATTTATAGGCCACGCCAGTTATGAAAAAGATACAAAAAGTTATATTGTATTGTATAGCTTTCACACAAAGAGTCTATCATCTTGTTCTATGGAATCTGAAGAGAAGTAAAACAAGGTGTCTAAAGCTCAAATAAGTGACCAACACCAGTTAACCAATAGAGACAAAGCTGCTGCCCCATTAGGACATATAGTAAACTTAATTTCGCTTAGTGCTATTAAGGAATTCTAACAAAGAAATAAGTATAAGGATACAATCAAGAACTAAATATTATGACAATCTAAAATATGAACTTTCATATATTTTCAACGAAACGACAGTCAAAAAGAACAGTCATCAGTGAATTTTTGTTCAATAAGTGGGGTTTTGTTGGTATACTTTTCAACTACTCTACAGGCATGAATGATATACTGTATCAAATATTCATGCACTTACCTATAGTTATAGGTTTACCTTCCATTTTGATGATCACCAATCACAATTCTCAAATCTATCTAAAGTCATACCATGTAAAATTTCCATCAAATTTACTTATCAAAATTTCACCATATTCTGCAAAATATTACAAGGCGTATAAAATCAGGGCATCAGTGGAATAAAAAACACATATTGTAAAAAACCCCTACTTATAAGCCTTGGAAAAGTACAAACATTTGACCTCTATAAGTTTTTGCAAAATTCATAAGTACTCCGCCGTTACAATTCTTCATTTCAAGTTAAAGATTAGGATATATGCATGAAGTGGCAAATACATAGGTACCTATGATTCAATACAATCAAAGATTACTGGGCTGGCTCAAACAAACCAGGTTACTTCTTCTTCCAAAAAAGCTTTTTGGGGACCGAGGAGCAGGTATCAAAAAAGGTATTATGATAGAAGATTGTTTAGAACAACAAATCCTCAAAATGTTGGATTGGAATGTTAAACATTTTCATTGAAGATACCTTGAACGTTCAAAATTTGCAACTGGTTGGCTTCTTTCAAGAGTACGTACTTTATTGACAATTTGTTAGCTACTCGCAACACGATCAATCTCATTATTTATTTATTTAGTATTTTCGTTATTTGTCGTATTTTTATTTGACCTGCTCTCAAATCCTTCAAAATTAATGTGAATTTTTTGGTCCACATGCTCAGCTAAATCTTTACAATACGTAATGCATTGAAACTTATTAAAGCGCTGCTTTTTTTTCAACTATTCCCAGTACCCTTAGTGTATTTTACTTGTACACTCGACCATATCTGACACATTTTCTTCCATTTTAAGAACTAGCTAGGCTTTATGTGCTAGAATCCTTCATTGTATACACCAGTAAACAAAATCAGTTTCCTAAAGGTTTTTCTAATGTCTGCTATTCAATCGGTCGCAAAGGTTAAAACATCATAGATGTACCTTTAGGAGCACATGTGCACTATTTAGATTATGGCGACAAACTGATCATGAATGCAGAGTGTCTGTACTAAAAAAAAAAGGACCCTCTATTTTAAGATTGATTTCGCTTTACTGTACAGTACTTACAAAATACTATAGATAAATATTTTTCCTATTGCACAAATATGGCTAAAGAGATGTTTTCAGACCATTAAAGCTTTCGGGATTTAATTTTTACACCGGAAGTCTGTTGCTTTATATTAGCTACACAATTTGTTTGATGTGTTCTCACATGTTTGGTTTGCTCGTTGAGAGAATCATATAATTTGAGTTAATAAAGAGAAGAGACGATGATTTACAAAAAATGCATTAAGCCTATGAAGTTACAATGCATCAAATCTATAATACAGTCCCCCCGGATACTGTTGACTGCCATGAGGCCCCGACTCGAGGTAATATTATAAAAACAACTCGATGCCTGATCTAAAACAATCACTAGATTCACTACATACCGCCAAACTAGGTTGCCTAGATTTCTCCACTTAATATAAGCTAAACTGGTTCTGCTCTAGTTACTTATGTACAGTAAATAAGTAAATAGTTTATAGTCAAAGTCTATTGTACTACGTATAAATCCTGTGCTGGTTATAGTAAAGTGATGAGTTCTGTCTATTTTCCGATAGCTTTCCCTCTGGAAACAGCAAAAGAAGAATATGTTGCTCATACTAAAGAGTGTAATACAAAGTAGTTGTACTATGTATGATGAAAATTTCAAAGATTTTTAGAAGTTTTTGACTACAAAAACAAATATTACAAAAGTGAGACCATATCATATACTCCGATAACCTTCAACTGAGTTCTTCTTTCTCCAATCATTGCTAGATCTACAAAAGATTGATTTCTGTGAGTTTTTTCTCTAATTTTCGATAGATCTACAAAGAATTGATTTGAGAGCTTAGTATGCAAAACTACTTAAGTCAAAGCTGGTCCGGCATTGTTAGGTAAAACTTTTGCGCTCTAGTTGAACTTCAGTGAATCCTTCGTCACTGTATATTTCAGCAGCCAATTTTGCAAGTATTTCAATGTAAAATTGCTGGAAGACTTTACAATTATGGGGACAGAAACGTGGTACATGAATTGAACTGAATGTAAATGTCTATACGCAAGCCCGCTACATTTCTGATTGATGAATCAAATGTTGAAGTATAAAAAGTTATGGCACAGCAACATAAGTATCTCGCTGAATATGATATTCTGGTAGCACAAGGTACAGCGATTTTCAGTATCTTGAACATCTCTATGTTTTGATTTTGTTCAAAGACTACAGATTTGACTATATCGACTTTTAGGCAACTTCGTACTTCTAGAGTGGTATTTTCAATGAATTCTAGAAGTATACAATGTTTACAAAAAATTGTACTCAAAAACTTTGTTGAACATGAAATCAACGCCGAAGATAATATCGAAAGTTGTTTACAGACATTTGAAGGGTATATTCTCTGTTTTCTTCGTATTTTTTGATATTGTTTCTTTTGTTCTATTTGAGGTTATAGTTATTTCTTTAATTGTATTGTTGAAATCAATACTTTCTAGTAAGACTGCTGCTAACTATTTTGTGTATACAACGTTCATGAAGATTTATCGTAAATCTAATTTAAATACAGCTGTTTATAGAGCGTATGAAAATCTACCATGCTTAGTTTAATGCCACTCACTTTGCAACTTTCAAATACCGGTAATTCTTATTTCCATGTGAACTACCAAAAGAGCTTCGAATTTTACCTAAAAGGCTAGTAAAAGCTCTAGATTATACCTGGCTACCTAAATTCTATTCAAGCTATCATAAAATGCCCAAGTTGTACTTGTAGTAAAATGTGTCTCTAGAACCCGGCCAGTTTATAGATTTTGAAATATCACACTGTATAACCTTGGCATCACTAGTCTCACCATAAATTCCATTGTGTTGGGCTTGTTTCTATTTTTATTTCTCTGTCAACCTGTGCTGAAAACACATTTATATAGAGACAAAGAATGTGTGATTATTATTTTCAAGTAGCTGAGAATCGCCATGTTTTTTTGTGGATAACGCACACGCAACATTTTTAACAAATCAATAAAAAAACTGAAAACTTCTGCATTGGCAATCAGCAAATTGAGTTCTTACACAATCCGATGATATCGGATATATATAGAGACTCTACAATCTTCATATTAGATCGGGGGCAGGGTATTATCGGTATGTGCACAATAGCTGTCATTAAAACAAAAAGTAGCATTGACATAGTTGGTTGTTTATTGCTAGGTATATATATTAAAAGACAAGCCCCAGGTAACGTGGTATCTTGAGTGAAAGGTATACTTGAATAAATCTGCCTTTAAATATTGATTGAGCATGTACGTACCGGTACTAAAAACTGTCAGCATACCACCAGGCACCATAGTGATATTATAGGTACCATCCTAAAATACTTATTCTTGATATACTGGTCTACTTAGCAAGAACCGTGAACGGGTGTGAAACTTTCAAAATTGATTGTACTGAATTAACCAGTTTTTATTTGCTCAGAGCTTATTGGTTTACTTTGGTTTTTAATGGTGCGAACCTTTAAAATCTATCAAATTTTAATCTTGTAGGGAACATTAGCTGATTTTTATTTATTGGCAGTTATGACTTTACATGATCGTGTATTAAGCCTATTTTAGATAATTCCTTAACTTAGCGTGTAGAATCTCCGATAGCTACATATACAATAATGGGCCGGTGGAATCACAGCAAGATTCTGTCAATGCACACAAAATCACCAATACTACCTTACTGTAAATTATACCTGATGGCATTGAATTCATATATTACACGAAAAAAATCTGTGTGCAGCAGCCTTGAACGATCTTCATTTTTCAAAGAGCATTTCGGATTCTAGTGCGTACTGTACACAAGAACTACAGCCCCAATATGTATACCTCACAAAACCACATAATATTCCACGTGTGGGAACCAAAATTTTTGGGGAAATTTGGTCGCTATACTATATGAAGAATTATGTAAATTATTCTTTGTAAATGGCAGTGAGTGAAAAGTTTTATATTGAATGCATCCCAGTATGCCTGCCTTTTGTATTGGGTTAAAAAAATAGTTTTTTACACTAAGATAATACATCAAATTTTTGCTGGAACAGGAGTTAAAATATTATGTTCCTTTTTACCACCAGAGTCTTGAGAGACCAATCTAGAAACATTTTTCCATAATCAAGAAATATTGTCCCTGAAAAAAAGGCTAATAGTTTCAAAGAAGAAAGAACTTTGTTAAGAATTGTCGAATGAGTGGTTACCCAGATATTTTCTCCGAAACAATTATAATTCTTTTGACTCAGAATCTTGGTTTTTAACTCCTCGTCTATTCTATGATCTAAGCGTAAACATTGGGAAATTCAGTACAGAGTGGCATGGTTATTGAGTTTTACTTGAGTTACATAAAAAACAAAAAAGATTCAAAAATATAGTTTTGTAGTATTGTTCATAGAATATTTTTGATATTTGGTGGAATTTATTAAAAATATAGAAACTTCCATTGAAAATCCTTTCCATCCTTAAGCGATGTGTTCAAAGTTTTTAGCAAATTGATTTCTGAATCAATTATGCAAGATGTACATGAACACCAACATTTGAAAAATAGATTGGCAGTGAAGGTTGATATCCAAATAATTCAATTGGCTAAATATAGCTTTAGTTTGCGTTTTTCTTTGTTTCTAATATTTAAATAGAGGCCTCCAGATGAAATATAAAAGGGCTTCAAACTCGCTTTGCTAGGCCTCATTCAATTATTGAACTTATTCAAGCTCTTTTTTGTGTACTCAAATTTAAGTTGTGAGGCTGGTAAATCCTGTCTTACACCTAAGCTCAACTTTGGGATGTATATATATAGAACATGTTTTGTTTTTAGAAGGACAATGTAATAAATGTTAACTTTTGAAGTATTGAATTATACAAAATCTATAATGAGTTACTTGATATCCATCTAGCACTTACCCGTTGAATAAGTATGGAATTTGAAATATATCTAAAAGTAACATAATGTACCTAAAGTTGCATTATAGAATTGCTTGACTAAGTTATGGTATCATGAAAATTTAAATGAAACTGGCATATTTTCCAGGACTTAGTTACTACTTTTTACAGGTGTCAGACACGAAAAAAACAATTTCCTAATTAAAAATTAAATTTTCAATAAGATATCTATATTTGGATTTATAGATGTGCCAATCTTTTGATTTTTTGAAAGATTCAGAGGTCCTTGATCATGATATTCAACACTCTGTAATATTTTTTGCTAAATGCTTCAACATTTCATAAGCTATGTTTTTCAGCCTACAAAATTGAGGAGCATCTGAAACTGAAAATGACTTTGTAAAACAGATCGAGGCGCGTTCACTCATGGTAATAATAGCCTATTCATCTGATTCCGTGAAATTCTTTGTTTTGAGTTTTTTGCAGGATTTTAATTAGTTTCAACAGCGCACTTTTGCCATCATATTCAAGAAATAACACATTTTCAAGTGAAAAACGTACTAGGGTCTTTTATGTTGTATGAGATCTGCGTCAAAACGTAACGCTAAGTATTTTGGCCGAAACTATCCAGAACTTGGAGTGGTATGACTTCAGAATTTAATGAGATCACTTACTGTATATGTGAAGAAGTTGCATGAGATAGTCATGAAACAGTGCTCTCAGGGTAGCAAGATTAGTTATCTACTCGCACATAGACAAGCCTGTACACAATACTTTCTTTCATAATTAATTCAGTGAGTACTAAGATTGCCACTAATTTTTTCTTCTCAATTCAAGAAGGGCTTTCTTCTACTATTCTGTATATTTTGAATATCTCTACAATATACTGTTAGGATGTGATTTTTTGTATGGTAACAGAGGTGTCAGTAAAGCATAAACTGTATTTCTGAATCATAAGGTTATCCTAGCTGGCATTTTTGCAGGATTAGACTATAGTGTACTTATCCATTCTTTGATCCAATGTATTTTAATGCAACAGTAACTGTCTTGGGGGTTTCCATACTATTTACTACAAAATTTTCATAGATAACTCTACGTGTTGACAGACTTTCATGGTTCGAGTGTCATTATATTATTTTGTGAGCTTGGATTAAGAGCTTTTTGCACACAGAGACGCAAATCTGCTTTGGGGGTTATGGATACTTGGCTAATAAACCACTGCTGTTATTTTTCTCAAGACAACCGGCTCAACGATCGAAAAAGATATCTATTAAAGATATTTAGTAACCCAGCTTGAATATTTTTGCATAAAATAACTTAAAATTATGATTGTTTGTAAAGCTTTCTCAAATCTTTGCATTGGGTCTTATTTTCGATTTATGATACACTCAATGAGGTGATTTTTTGAATTAGTGTGTGCATGTAAATCAGGTATCACTATTGGTTTATTTTTTGTGAATTTGTATTTGTTTTATCAAATTTGAGCCAATCGGTTGCTTAAGCTTTTCGTTGAAAACCAAGTTAAATATTACCACCGGCTTATGGAAGCATAATTATTAAAAGTAGTCCAAAACGAAAAGCTATGTATGAAAGCTGGGTGGCAGTGGACTGTTTGTAAATCATCTCGTTCAATATAAACCCCTCAATAATGTCAAGAATAATTGATAATTAAGATCTACTAGCCCCAACTTATTCTGAGACTACCTGCATCAAATCTTTGCAATAAGAAAGTCCGAACGGGTAAATTATCCAGTTGAGGCTATCTGGTCATGGCTTAGAGGCACAATTTTCATTATTTATTTAGATGGTAGTTTATAATAGGTTCTTTTTGCTCTCTGTTTTCTGCAGATTTTATAGAAAAATTAGCACCAGTATTACAAATCTCGATGTGAAAGGTTATCACTTCTCTTACAATCCCAACTTCAAGCAACTCGGCTTTTTATGCATGGAATAGCATTTCTACCAACTTTATTGCTGAACTGAATATTCTATTTTCTATACCTCAAAAGTATAACTCAAACCATTGTTAAGTTTGGTATAAAGTTTTCATATTTGATTAACTAGACTATTTGCTCAATTTTAGACCAAAACTTAATATATTTTAGAGAATATTGACCCGACGAGATGCTTTCATACCCGAGTGTAAACACAGAATTTAGGTAATGTTAAAAACACAGTTTGACAGCGTACGTCGAGTTTAAATTTTTTCCAAGAATAAAGATGAAAGTGCCATTCGTTTTTGAATTTGAAGTGAAGTAAGCAATCAGGTAAAGTTTCATATTAACGGCGGTATAGTCAAGATTGCATTAATGTTGATTTTAATGTAACTTACTCAGTTCTTTATAGCTGCTGTTATTTGCATTCAAGTCCAGATTTTTTGGCAGTACCATTAGGCTTTGGAGTAGAAGCGAGAGACTAGTGTGACAAAAGTAATTTTATACCAAAAGAGTTTTTTTATGAACGTTTTCAGCTTCTACTGCTGTTTCTAATTGCAGCTCTCTAAGACATTACTTCCTAATAACGGTGTTCCAATATTCAATGGATAGTGTATATTAAATTTATAATTTTCGTACGGCTTCTTTTTGGAAAAGAAAAAGATCAAAAATATACGAGCCAAAGTAACCCTGCTTTGTTTCTGCTATCTTTAGAAAGCGATACTTTAGAATTACCCCTCCAAAACTTAACACCAGGTGCCTTCACTTTAGTAGATGGCACATGTTTGAGAGTGATGTTGCATTCACAAATCCTGCTGTTTCTCAGCTGAGCATTTTAACTGTTGTGAAGCCGTGAAATGTTGCCCTCTACGTGTGAACTTTTATGATAAAAACTGGGTTTGAAAAAATCTTAGATTTCAACGATATTTATGTGAGCTGTTTTCATCATCATGATACTGTTCTGGTTTTAGCATGGAGAACCTGTGCTAACTTAAATCAATGTTTGTGTTCTGGAAGTTACGGTTACAGGGACAGTGCCAGTTTTAGAAGGATTTCTAGTATTTCAGCAGTCTATTTTTGTCTTACTTTTTTTGTTGAAAATGTTGTCGAAATCCAATCCAGCCCTATATCCAGGGAACAAAACTTTGCAACTTTTATATTATTGTTGTCTTCAAATTACGATTACAACTATTGTTACAAACAAGTGGTGTAGAAGCACCTATATCAAAATGGAAAAGTATATCAAAATACTTCAAACTGCACGAATAATGCTCGCTCATTAAGAAAAAGCATGATAGTAGAACATTTTTCCTTTTCCAAGTAGCTCACAATGTCAACAAATCTTTACATAGGAAAATATTCAAATGCACTACATATATCGCGATTTATGTTTTGGTTTGTACCCTAAATTTTGTGAAAAGGGTATCTTCACTTTTAGAATTGTTTCTTGCTAATTAAAACAACTGTATAATATAAAATTATGGAGTATTTCCAACTCCGATATCTATAATGAGTTTTAGTTATATACCTGAACTGACATTTTTCCATTTTCACTTTACTTGATTGTACTGCTTGAAATATTTACGGAACAAAAAAATGGAATAACTAAAACAGACAATAAATAAATCAAGTTAGGATCCATTCCTATAACCATAATTTATTTTTGATAAGGTAGCTGCAAAAAAACATTTATAGCTATAGACTTGTGTATGCATTATATGTATATATATGTATCTGACAATTTAAATTTAATGCCTTCTAAAAGAAATTCTCGACATAAAAGTTAAACATTTCCTTCGAAATTTTTCATTTTTCCTGCTTCTCTTTCCTTCTCTTCTCTTCTCAATCCCTACTCTCTGCGCCAGTACTTAGCGCCAATTTACAATACAAATACTTGACGCCTTCAGAATAGAATTTTTCCAAGCATATCAACTTCCAGTTTACACGGCACAAGCTATCGACACCTTTAATCACGCTATTTCAATCCCAGATCTATTATATTTCATTTGAATAATGGAGGTTGATATAAAACTACAGCTTACAGGTCAATAATCAAAATTATAAAAAAAGTGCAAAATTTATATACTCCAGAGTGAATTCACCAAATATTTCCTATGAGATGTCAAACCAATCACCAGCGTTATCAACTGAATCAGGTCTACCAAAATCAGATGATAAAAAATCCAAAGTTCGAAAATATCACAGGTTGACTTGCTCGAATTGCCGAAAACGAAAAGTAAGGGATTATTGTTTCTACCTATTGGTACTCATATTCAGGATTTATTAACAATTTTATTAGGCAAAATGTGACGGTCTCCAGCCAGCATGCTCGTCTTGCAAAAGCTTTGGCGATACTTCATGTGTATATGACAAGCCTGCATCAATTGCTTACGTTCGACATCTTGAAAAGAAAGTGAAAGAATTGGCTAAACTTGCAGTCAGATCTTCAAGCAGTAACAAATCTCTCGAAAATGTCTTTACAGATGAACCAGAATCACCTTATGACGGAGGGAGTACAGCAACGCATGAAAGATCTCAGAGTTTTGACCAGATGATTACACTATCCCAAGTTATGGCCACAGACGTATCACAAGCCGACAAAATTCAAGCCCTTGCACAGTACGCGTCCGTCTCCAGAAGTTTTGAAGACGTTGCTATTCAAAATGCTGTACAAATATCTTTTGGATATATGTCCTTGGCCAGTGCAAAAAGATGTTTAGATGTTTATTGGTCTTGGATTAATATAACAAATATGACAATATATAGACCAGCCTTCTATCGAGATATGGCTTCGTACTCATCAAACAATACTTTCAACCCTAATTGTTGCTACTCGCCAGGACTGTTGTCAGTTATTTTTGCTGTAACATCCCCTATTGTTTACGGGCAAAATGGAGATCTTGTCAAAATTGTTTCCCAACATTCGTTCACCCTTCTACAACAAGAGATGACTCTCCCCGCTAATCTCGCATCGGTCACCGCCTTTTTACATCAAGCAATACTTTCAATGCAGGTGAATAATGCGTGCAACGTTTGGATTTTCAGCGGCGTTGCGAACAGGCTAGCTGAAGATGCAGATCTTTTCAAAGTTCCTCACAATCTTAACATGGTTGTTAGTGTACAAGATGTTGAAGCTCGCAGCCGGCTGGCATGGGCCTTATTTTATTGGGACAAGATATTTAGTTTGTATCTGGAGCGTTTGCCAAGCATTCAAACCCAACCATTCCTTTTTAAAGAATTTATCCTTGACGAAAGTATGGACAGTGAGATTTGGGACCCTGTTATAGCTGTTAAAGGTGATCGAGCTTTTGGTAACGAGATAATGAAATTATGTCGACTGTATCCCAGCGGGGCAAATGATTCAGGATATGAACCAGATTTACCTCGTAGCAAAACGCTAAATTTGAAAGGCACTAAATCTCTTTCTACTTCTTCTACCAAGCTTGACCTACAGTTGATATCAATTATCAATGAAATTGTGGCTAGACTTTATGGTGAGCGAAGAAGCTCTTCAATTACCGGAGATTTTGAAATAGGTACAGTCAGTAGTGCATTATTAGGCTCTAAACCACGAGAATATTTTACACAAATCAAGCAACTGTTTGGCCAATTAAATGAAATATGGAGTATGGCATCAGATGAAATCAAAATTCAACCTTTTATCAAAACTCAACCAAAAACTAACATCAATCTCTCAACAATTACAAACAATTTCATATATAACACTACGCATCTTTTGATCCTTTTTCCTCTTGCGAATGTTGATGGTTATGATTTACTTGACACAAATGAAATTGAAATGGGCGTTTCGATAGTTGAAAACACAGTTACACTAATTTCATACTACGCTACTCTTTTTGGAAAAACTTATGTTAACTATTGGGCCGAGTTTTCGTGTTACATTTCAGCACAGTACTTGTACGTATTGCTGGAAAAAAATCTCTATTCTAAACAGCCTACTAAGCTCATTCATCTTGCAGAAGGATTGTTGAAGATTCTTCAAAAACCATCATATCATTTTACAAGAATCGCACAAACAAAAGCTAATCTTGAGAGAAAAATAAAGCAGTATACATCTAACAACGCAAAGCCTCCAAGCTCGAATTCCTCATCCGTCGACATTCCTGTTGACCAATCCCTCCAAATACCTAAACTTTATGATCCCAATCATTTCCCGCCCTCCCAGTCTAATCAGATCCTTATTCCGGCTCATATATCTCAACAAGGAAATCAAAACTTGCTACATTATGAACATAAGCCATCCGTTCAAAATAATGAAAATTCAATGATAGCGCAAAAGTCAAAAGGAGAAGACATTCTTATGCCTGATTCTTCTTCTGTAATCCCGCAATATCCACATATGAACAATATACCAATGAGGCCATTTTTCTTAAATGAGGTCAATTCACCTCAAGAGCTTCACGGGCACTACCAGCCATTAGAAATGGGAATGGGGCCTCCATCGCATCGACAACTATCCGAAAATTCTCCTTTTCCGTTTTCAAATCAAGTTCATGGATTACACGAGATGCAATCTGGAGGACTACCTAATTACTTGGAATATTCCGGGTCCAGTTCTTCAATCGGGTCTAAAGAAGCACCCCATATGATTTCCTCTGGTGCACATTACCGACATTCACTACAGCAATCACCACATATTCATTCGCAACAGAACATTCATCAAAATATTATTTTAGAAAATAGACCGCGCGATTTGGTGTGGCAAACTCAGAATGCTGGTTCAAAAAGTGCAGGACCTCAAAATCCACAGCACATAATCTCCCACCAAGCTGTTGAGTCGCCAAATTCGCAGAATAATACACCTAATTGATTTATTTATTTTATTATTATTTTGGTATTGTATTGAATCGTACCTTACTCTAGGCAACTCTTTTTTGTTTCCTTTTTTTATTTCAAACATTTTTGCTCTTTCAATTTTCCTGTAGAATATCCTAATTTTACGGAGTTTCAAGTGACCCTAGAACTTCTATTAGAGACCAGGCTGGACATGCATATATTTTCTAGAACACATTTTGCCGGGCCGCTTGTGAACTTGATGGTAGCTCATTATGTATAGATCGTAGTCAAATACATGTCTTGGAGCGAAACGAAATTGACAACTGTGAATCAGATGAGTGTTGTACGGCGTACTATTGTATAAAAGGTCATAATATGACACAAACTAGAGAACTCACGAAATATAAGAGAATGGTGAGTAGAAGATATTACAAATTTGATAAGACTTTTCTGAGACATTTCGGGTGTTCACAAGTGCTCAATTCTAAAGCATTTTTGAACTATAATTAGCCAACTCAGCACGATCTCAACGATTTCAGTAACGATTATCAGATGCCAATGCCTTCGAGAATTCATATTTGAATTAAAATGGCATGTTTCTCGAAAGTCTAAAATACTTCTGTTTATAGATAAATCAGGACATCTTCAATGCTGAATTAACATTCGTTAGCCTTTGGGATTTTTTCCTTTTCTGATAGGTTAAAAAGACAATACATTAGTACACCTGAAATCATTTCAATGTCGATACTTGCAAAATATTATATGTGCACATCAGTTTGACCGTTGGATTTACACAAAAACAAAACAATATGGCTTTGGTAAATTGCTGGTTTCTTTTTAGAATGAAATATCAACACTTGTATAGATTCACAGCAATATGTTTACTCTGGTCTTGTTTTCACAAGCCTATGGAAGATTAGGTTAAATTGCAATTAATCAAAACCTAATTGAATTTTGAGTTGCAATTCACACGGAAAAGGTGCCTCGGACGAGATTTAATCAATACATCTATATGTAGTTTTTCCAGTATAGTCTTCAGTTTCGATAATATTTGCTTCTGAAAAATGTGGGCATACAATTGTATTCACTGGTGAAGTGAAGTTCTGAGCAAAGATTTTAAGTTTTCTTGAAAAGGTTTGGGTCTTAACATTTAAAGCTTGGGACTAAAACTACAGTATCTTACATAACTGTACCAGGATGAAAAGGGTTAGGTTACTACAGCTGTAGGCTCAAATACAAAGCCTTTGATTGGTTAACTAGTTATTATTACAGAAAATTGTTTGGCAGTAGTGGAAATTTTCCTACTCATTTTCTTCTTCGCAGCACATTGGAAAACGCATTTGCCTATCAACACTCGATAATGCCTCTTAACGACCGTACGCCTTACATCAAATTCAGGGATTATCCTGCTTACACGCCCAAGAACACTTTTGGGGAAACTCTGACCAGTGCTGGATACTCTTTGGCAGCTGGTATTGTTGTAGGTGCTGCTAAAAACTCTTTGCAGCCTAACAGAACTGCTGGTCTCTTCTTCCCCAAGACCGGTTACTACGCTTTCTTGTTTGCAGCTACTGGTGCTGCTTACTCGTTTGGTTCATGCGTATCTGCCAACATCAGAGAAAACGAAGATGGATGGAATAACTTCTACGGAGGTGCAGCTGCTGGTGCAATTATCGGAGCTACATGTGAGTGAATCGATGTGTATTTTTTCGAATTGTGATACCGGGGAGCAAAAAGAAAGAGAGGACTAACATGAGTTTTTATAGTCAAGAGTATTCCTAAGGTTTTAGCATTTTCTGGTTTTATCGGTTCCGCATTGGGTATTTACGAATGGGCTGGTGGAATTGGTGGTTACGGCCGTGAACAGGCTCTATCAGTTGCTGGAGAAGTTACCGAGCTTCAAGGAGACGAAAAGCAAAAGTTCTGGGATGTTGTTCACAGGAGACCGTTATCACAAACTTTGGACGAACTAGGAGATCTCGTGAGACCTTTCAAATAGACGGACCAAACTTCCATCTCTCTTCTTCCCAATTAATTATTGTATTCATTAGTATTATAGTTCTACAACTGTTATCTGATTCTATATCAAGCCTTAAAATCCAAGATCTTGCATTGCACCATATTGCTCTTTGTCGAAATCCTCAACATCATCCTGTAAATTCGACTCGATAGCAGAGTCGTTTGTAGCGTCTGTGCTTTTAGATGTATCAGCTTTGTTGGAATTTTTTAATGTTGCTTTTTGGTTCGAGGAAGAATCATTCAAAAGCTCCATAAGATCATCGTCATTATCTGACAGTTCAATTTCATCATGCAACTTAGTTATAGATTCCGGGTTTGAATGATTGTCACCAGTAGGTTGACTTTCTGCAAGCGATTCATCAATCATATTTGTATCTTCGTGTTGTTTTGAGTGGTCCAACGCAATACTTTCGTTGATAAGATCATCTAACTCACCATCTGACAGCCCTGTATCAGCCGCAATAATTTTAGTTCCAGATGAAATATTGGAGATGTTTTTGTTCAATGCATTCGTAGAGGGTTCATAATAGTTTTCAGGTTTGTCGTACAGTCCATCATTATCATCTTCTTCGTCATCATCGACAATAAATGGGTTATTTGAACGACGCCTTGAAGTAGACTTTACTGTGGAATCACTTGGTACGCGCGTAACACTTGAATCTGTGGTAACAACACGCGTAGATGGGGTCATGCTAATTCGAACATCATTGTTTTCTTCTTCATCGAAATCAAAATCAAACTCGTCCGCTTCCAAGTGTCCTACAAAAAGTCCGTCCGGATCAACAGTATCTCTGATCACTCTCTCTGGTTGTTGATTAGAATTAGTTGTCTCCACATCCTCCATGTTTTCGTCATGCTCAGCCATCACTCCCTGGGCCTTTGCCTTCTCTTCGCTGATCCAGTCTTTTCTGAGCTGTCTCATTCTAGCTGTTTTGCCTGCTTTTCTGCTGAGTTCAATGAAATCATTAAAGTTTGCTCGGGGATACAATTTGTGAGCCCATAGTTGATAGTACTGCAGTATCATGTTCAGTTTATCAACTTCGGTATATTTTTTCTTTTGTAGCCGGGGCAGCAGTTTTGTCTTGACGCTTTTCCGTAAATGTAAGATCCCAATATCGGGGTTCAGTAATATATCGTCGTCAAGCTTTGGTGCGCGTCTGACCTTGCGTTTGACCTTGACCTCTTCATCGACGCCTAAAATATCTTCATTGCCAGAGTTTTCATCGTTACTCAGAAGGGTTTTTTCACCTGGCTGGACTCCAGTTCCATAGTACCTGCTACTGTTATCAGCAGGAATATGCACAATATCTAGATCATCTTCGTTTTCCCATGACATGTTTTATTTGTTGAATGTGTAATCTATGAAAGCCCCGGAAAATCTGGTATAAGAAAAAAAACCTTTAGTGTATTTCTTAATATAGCACCAAAATTGAATTTTCGCGTTTTCATTATGTAAGTACCAACAAAAACGCGTTCGCACTGTACTGTAGTAACTACATGGTACAGTAAGCTAAGTACTTACTACTTAAGCTGTTGGGCATAATATTTGAGCTAGCTTGTTTGTAAGGTGATGTATTTCAAATCGGAAGCCCTTCACTCTCCCTGATCACCTTCAGGGGACGGAGACGCTGTGGTATTCTTGAGATCTCTTGATATGTTGCATGTCGCATCTTTATTAATTGTACCTCAAATAGGGACATTATTGCTTACTTCTTTTGTTAGTTTCTCGTTTGTTGGCATAGATCAACCCAACCTGTGTTTGGGTCATCTCTCTTTTCAAAATGATTTACAGGAAGAAAAAAAGTTCCTTACACTGGCAGCGAGCTGAAATCTGTCGCAGCTGTTGGTTAAAAAGTAGCCGCCATCTTTTAGTGATCATGGAATTTTCACCAAGTCACTCACTATAAACCAAACCTCCCAGGAACATCTAAATCCATAACTTAACCCTGAAAATAGAAGAAGTTTGGGGAACAAAAGAAGGGTTGACATGCATAAATCATGTACGTACTGTACTTGTACCTCGATGCACGCTGATGACAACCAAGGAGACTGTCACCCGCTTTAGTGAAAGTACAGTATGGTACAGCAGATATACTGGATAATGCGGCAACAACCTCTGATAGGTATGGCTAAACTTTATTGCAACCTAACCCACCTTGCTTCAAACAAGAAAACCTTCCATCAGGATGATTGCTGATAAACATTAGATAGTTTTTGGCTCTATCAGATTTCTGTGCTACTCTTATTATTATGGAAAAGTTTAGGAAAATGTAAACTGGCTCTAATGTATAAGTAAAAAGTTTACAAAAATCATGCTAACATTTCGTAGATAGAACTACAATAAGTTTCAACAATTTGTAGATGTTGAATTAAGCTCTTGGTGCCTTAAAACCACCTGCTCAAAGTAAGGTTTGTTGAAAACTTGTGCGTTTGTTTGAGGATTCAGTATTAGAATATATGATATATGACCAGTAGTTATTCAAGAAAGGGAAAGTGAGTTGATATTGAACGTCACTTGAGATATAAAAGGCATCGTGGATACGGACAATTGTTTGAAAACAGAACTTTTGACAGATTGTTGTAACATCTAGGTATTGTAGGTCAAGTGGCCCATCGTTAAAACAACGCTCACAAGACCCAAACCACCGAGAATAAATAAATAAAACCTTTGTCGAAGATCTTCCCGTGTTTTTCACGTTCAAAGAATTTTATTATGTTTCCCTTGATTATTATCTCTTAGCTTCAGTTTATTATACTAATACAAATTTTTGCCACCCAATATTGGAGCTCTCTCTCCAAGTCTGCTGTAAGTTGACCTTGGAAGCCAGTGCATTACGTCTATTCGACATTTTTTGATGCGGTTCCAATTGTACAACAAGGCTCTTTGTGCTTAACATTGAGCTACAGGCATTGCTTCATGTACAGTATTTAGCATTGGACAAAAAGGTTTATTGTTCTTCGAGAGTCACCTGTATCGTAAACTCCATAAACTCTTAGGATGAATAGTAGAGGTACGCATATTAATTCCCCCGGTAATTAATTTATCTTTCTGCTTGCCTGCCTGATCTGAAACTTCAAAATCGAGCCCCACGAAGAACAAATTTAGGCTAGTTGGTAGCTCTTCATTCTTATAACCTTCGTTTATTCTTAGCATATCATATCTAGGGATAGCTAGCTTTCGAGTATACCAGTATACCAATGGCCTATGACTTTATATAGATTACAAGAAAAGTAAGGCGAACTAATATTAAACAGCGTTGGGATCAAAGTGACATACAAATTACAGAAACGTGCTTTCTTATCACAAAGAATAAAGTATCTACACTAGCAAACTATAAACCTGATTTGCTTCTCTCCATACCAACCGGTGGCAAGCATCTACTACACTCTCATCGAGATCTATCGTTAGTAGCTTTACTTATATTTACCCATATATAATCTAAGTCTGACGTTTGTATAGGTTATATACTTTCGCCTTGAACCCTTGGCCCAGAGTGTAGCAGGTAGTATGCATACTACAGTATATGCACTAAGGGACTTTTTGGGAGTTTTATTCCTGTCTGTTCCCACTATTTCCTTCTAATTTCTTCCTTTTCCCTTCCTCTTTCTTCCTTCTCACCTTTAACTCTTCACAATTCTCTTCTTGATTTAAATAATTGAGGCACTCTACAATATCATAACTGTTCGGAATTATTTTTTTATTGCGTGGATCAACCTAAACCTACTATCGCTTGGTCCTGTTTTGTTTTCATAAAATCAATTTGCCCCCACATTATAACTTGTGCAATTCCGCTATCTGATTTCACTTTTTTCTCCCTGGAGTATAAACTTAGCTTCATCTTTTGTAACATTTTCAAGCATCTGGTTCTGGGTTTCCGTATTCTGAATTCTACTAATGTTTGGTTTCATCTTCAAGTTTCTCAGGTTTGTATCTGACTGAATAAGTTGTTAGTTCTGGTCATGATTTTGGTTTCTTGCTAACTTTGTTTTAATTTTATAGTTTAGTTGCCTCTACCGGAATTCCTGTTGTCGGTTCTTATCGCGCACTTCAACAAAATGATCTAACACTAGTCAAGTCCTGGTTAATGTACTGGGTTGTTATTTCTATCCAGTTTAGTGCCGAGTCTTACTTCGGATTCCTAGTGTCATTTCTACCATTTTTCCAAATGTTTAGATTCGGATTTATTCTGTGGCTAATGCTACCACAAACACAAGGAGCTACTCAGTTATATTTGAGTCATGTTGAACCCTTTCTACGAACACATGACTCGCAGATAGACGAGTATGCATATGCCATTCATGAAAAGCTCAAGGTACTGGGCTCCGAATATGTATCCAGACTTGTCTTCTACTTCAAGGAGTATCTGGCTCACTACACCATGGGCACGGAAATCCATCCTCATTTGACAAAGGATAAAGTTCAAGACCAGTCAGGTGCATCTGACTCCAACATGAACGAGTCATATCTGGACAGCTTCTTCTCTAAATTTAAGCAATCACCCATGGTTGTCTCCTCTGATTATGACGGCACATCCTCAACTCATACGTCCTCTCCTCCACCATATTTGAATGTTCCTTCCACCGGAATCTCAAACTCGAAATTATGGAGTTCTGTGTTCAAGGCTGGTGCGGCTGCTCTTCAGTCCTCCTTGAACCAACCAAAAACTTCCAAGAGCTCAAATCCAACAAGTACTATATTTAATGCTATTGACGAACAATTTAAGAGTGCTGGTGAGTCTTTTTCCGCACGATCAATGGACTCCACTGCCACCGGTAAAGAAACTGTTGCATCAAGTAGCAAGATCTATAGGAGGACAGAATCCCCGGCGCGTTCAAACCTAAAAGCCGATACTTCTTCTACATCTTCTCTTAATTCGGAAAATGACTTTGATATTATCAAGTATGATGAAACTATCATTGCTGAATCAGATGCTATGAATGATGAATCTTCCGGTTTGCTTGGCAAGAAGGAAGAGAGCTCGAAACGTTCAGGTTCGATGTTTGGAGGATGGTTCAAAAAGAATGACAGCATCTTTCCTGACAAGCCTGTCAAACTCGATTAATGGCGCACTGCATAATGTATACTTGAAAGTAGTTATATTTTTATTCCTTTTATGATCTTTATCATCGCAACGTATCCAAGCCTATAGCTTTGGCGCATTTTGCTTGTTTTCAGGTATTTGTCTTGTTCATGATAATTGTATACAAAATGAAAGATTTTTCTCACTTTTTTTTTTTCTGAGTTATCGATAACTTGTCAGTTTGTAACCACCTTTTTGAAATTCCCAATTAATCTTCTTGGGCGTTCGAAAGTAATCTCTACCATATATATTTCTGTATTATATATAACGATATAAGCGAGAAAAATATATCTATATCATTTTATGCCAGTATGTTACATGGCGAATTGACAGTGAGTCAGTGACATTATCACCACACCAGATAGTACTGTATCTACAATAGATAAATAGAAGCCATGTCTTTATACTTTTCTAGCTAAGTTTAATCGTGCTTGACAGTTCTAACGGCTGTTGTATCTAAAGTCAGATTTTGGAATGTTCATTATACAACATGAAACTAACAGATTTGCACTCCTTAAACCATTTTTAGGGGCCAATAACGTCATTAGTGGAAGGTCTTCCAGCTAGTTATAGCCATAACATAATTTGCTGGTCTAGAATTATAAAGCCATTGCCAACCTCCAGCATCTGCAAATACTGAAAAAAGCATATAATGTGATAACAGCAGACGTTTTTTTTTTTTTTTTTTTTTTTTTTTGAATGCTGATGATACCAGCAGGTCGAGAGGTACCACTTTTGCGGTTAACCCTAAAGAAACTGAGCAAAGAATTGTTTATAATTACAATGTTTATCAGGGACCAACAAACGTTCGATTTTGTATAGATTGAATTTAAACATAGTGAAAATTCTGACACAACCTGCTTGATATTCACTCGGTAATTTTTATCGATGAATGTCTTCAATCAGAAGTAAATCACCCAGTCTCGTTAGTTTTTCGAGATCTAATCATTGTTCTTACACATCTCTATATCAAAACACCAGATGCGATGGTCAATGATCTGGTAATATATTTATAGTATTATACAGCAGGGTTTAATGTTTTTTTTTTTTTTTTTTACTACCATGTGTAGATTAGCTTTCCAGAAGCTAGGCGTCAAGCTTTTGTGCTGGTACCTCGGAATTCAAGGTACTGTAAGTTACCTACTAGCCATTCAGAACCCCACATTTTCTTTAGTTCATACCACCATCTCAGTTCCGAGTTTTGTTTTCTTTCGAAAATCTTTCCAAACTCTCGACGTTTTGTATTATTTGAACCAGCTCTTACAGAACTTAGAAGATGTGCAAGTTGTTCAACTCTGAAGAGCTGGTAATTCCAGCCTCGTTCCCTAGAAGCACAAGAATGTCTACGAGGTCTTCAACGGACAAGCTGGATCTGGTGGCTAACCTTTACACATCTAAAGTCGAAACTGGAGAAAATGCAATTAGTATGTTTTTCTGTCATGCAAATGGATTTGTTAAGGTAGGATGTGATGCTGAGCTTTTACAATAAATACAGAAAACCTAACGAGTGTGACATAGGAGTTGTATGAACCACTGTTTGATGATTTGAAAGAGATTTTGGTAAACCAATATGGGATTTTGCTGAAGTATATTATCTCGTTTGATATGGTGAATCAAGGAAAATCCTATATCAAGAATGAGTATAAAATTGGTAATGACGGTGAGTGATAGTGGTTCCCTGAATTGCAGTGATTTTTATTGTGCTAACAGCAACACAAAAAGTATCATACAAAGATTTCTGGATCGATATAGCATCAGCGCATTATTTTCTACAGATCAATAACCATCCTGCAATACAATTGCCCATCGTCGGTATGGGCCATTCTTTTGGAGCCAACGTAATATTCGGGTCTTCAACAATTAACCAAAGAATGTTCATTGGTCTGATATCACTTGACGGTGTAATAATGCCACTTAATGATGGTCCGACTCATTCATATCCCATATCCAGCTACGTTCGTCGAGACAAATGGGATTCTAGGTCTTCTGCTGAGGCAACGATAAAAAGATCAGAAATGTTTCAAAGGTTTGACTCCAGAGTTCAAGAAAAGTACATTCAACACACATTCAGAGATCTCCCATCAGCTATATACCCAAACGAAAAAGGGGTTACTCTTTCAACTCCAACTTCACAAGAAATGTCCGTGTACTGCCCTTTACCCATGGATCTGCCCTCTTTTGAAAAGCCCTTGTACTCTTATTGGCCTATATACCTGTTTAGAATCTTACATATGATTCAAAGGCCAAAGCTGTTTGTCCAGGGCGAAATTGGTCTTGATTTCAAGGAAGCATATCAAGATTTACAGAAAAAAGACAAATTTACTGAATTGCTTCCTATGAGCCGTAGACATTTGTTTCCTCTTGAAGAACCTCACAAAACGGCGGAAGTTGTGGGAAGTTTTATATCGAAAAATTATATTCAGTGGAAACAAGATATGGCAAAAGATGCAGAAACTGCGAGATATTTTGGATTTCACCCATTGTATAAAGAAACATTTGAGCCACTTGTGAAAGATATCAGGAAGAAAAGAATGTCAAAAAATAGCAAAATTTGACTTAGACGAATTTTATACGATAGTAATATTGAATACAAAAGCAAACAGATGTGATAATGGGGTTGGAATTTTGAAATATTTCACTTGTCTTAGATCGTCGTTTGTAATTACTCTGTCCAAATTTTCATAGAACCTTCAAGACCATGGCCCAGTTGGAGCATGGAAGCTGTTCAATCCCGGCATCTCACGGAATCTTAGCATGCTTCATTCTCTGAACCATATTCTCTACTCTACATATACTGTTATGATAGATATTGTAAGGAGCTGAAAGTGAAAGTGATGGTTTTACCTGCAAAACAAGACAGTTTAGACGAGTAATCGCCTAATTTAGAGTGTGAAAAAGGCCTAAATAGAAGCTTAAAATAGATTTGTACCACGGAAACTAGAACAGTTTCCTTAAATTCCTGCAACAATATGATTTTCACTTTGTTCTGTACTGTACCTTTCTGTGTCTGGCTTAGCTCTTTAAACCTAACCCAACATTTCCGACAGGTGTGTAGTTTTTACGTGTCATTTTTTTTAATTTTCAATTTTCTATTTATTGATCCTTCCAGAACTTCTTCTTTTTCCACTGGATTGTCTTCGCTGTATATAATCTCAAAATCCAGGAAAGAGACCTTCAACAATTGCAATGTCTGAAATACGTCACAGGCAAGTCACTAAGAAGAAGTCCAATATTGGGCACGCTTCCAAGTCGGAAAAAGCGCAGTTGGCACAAAAGACTTCTACCCCACAAAGCTTATCAACCGGTTCTAAAGAACAAGAAAAACAATACCGATATGCTTTAATTACAGTGACAGTTCTAGCATTTCTGACGAGATTCTATATAATCAACTATCCTACTGAGGTGGTGTAAGTTCAATTTTTACTGTTAGGAGTTTTGAATCTGCTCAATTGGGTACTAACATTTATTCAATCAGGTTTGATGAAGTGCATTTTGGAAAATTTGCCAGTTACTATCTACAGAGAACATACTTTTTTGATCTGCATCCTCCATTCGCCAAGTTACTAATTGCTTTCGTTGGTTGGCTCGTGGGCTACGATGGCTCTTTTAAATTTGACAATATTGGAGACTCATACATCACCAATAAAGTTCCATACGTCGCTTACAGAAGTTTATCGGCAATTCTGGGTTCTTTAACTGTTCCTGTTGTTTTTCTCATTATGCAGCACAGCGGTTACAGCATCGCATCATGTACAATTGCAGCTTGTTTAGTGTTATTTGACAATGCGCACGTCGCGGAAACTAGATTGATTCTGCTTGACGCTACTTTGATTTTCACTGCTGCGTTATCATTTTACTGCTACGTTCGATTCTCAAAGGAAAGGCATCATCCATTTTCAGCCAAGTGGTGGACATGGTTATTAGGAACTGGGTTCTCACTTTCCTGTGTTATTAGTACCAAGTATGTAGGAACATTTGCCTTTGTTACAGTCGGTACGGCTGTGGCCATTGATCTGTGGAACTTGCTAGACTATAGAGCAGGTCTTACATTGAGGGAGTTTGGAAAGCACTTTGCTGCCAGAGCTTTTGCTTTAATCATCTTTCCATTTATGATCTTCTTGTTTTGGTTCTGGGTTCATTTTGCAATTTTGACCAATTCTGGTCCTGGTGATAACTTTATGAGTCCTGAATTCCAAGAAACATTGGGTGACAATATTTTGGCAAAAGAAGCTAAATCTATTTATTATTATGACACTGTCACTATCAAGCATAAGGAAACCAACGTTCTTCTACATTCACACGATGCCCGTTATCCTTTACGTTATGAAGATGGAAGAGTTTCGTCTCAAGGTCAACAAGTTACCTGCTACACTCATCCTGATATCAACAATCAATGGCAGATTTTGCCTGCCCAAGACTTTGATGAAGACAAACGTACTGGCATTCCAGTCTCTTTGAATTCCCCCATCCGTCTTCGTCATGTCGCTACCAACACATATCTCCTCACCCATGATGTTGCTTCTCCATTCTACCCTACCAACCAAGAATTCACGACTGTTGATGAATCCGTCGCATATGGTCCTAAATATAATTACACTTTGTTTGATATCAAGATGGTCAACAAAAACAAAGATGTTAAAACTAAATCAAGTATATTTAGACTCATTCATGTTCCTACACGTGTCGCAATGTGGACTCATGTTGACAAGAAGCTTCCTGACTGGGGATTCGGACAATTTGAAGTTAATGGTAACAAAAATGTTCAAGAGTCTTCCAATTCGTGGATTTTTGATGAAATCACTGATCTGACTGACCCGGAGCGCTTGAACTACGTTCCAAAAGAGAGAAAGTCCATGCCATTTTTGAAGAAATACCTTGAGCTACAAGCTACAATGTTTGCCCAAAATAACGCTTTGACCAATCAGCACCCTTACGCTTCTAAACCTTTATCGTGGCCTTTCTTGGTTCGTGGTGTTTCTTTCTGGACTAAAGACAAAGACAGAACTCAAATTTATTTCATTGGTAATATTTTTGGTTGGTGGCTAGAGATCTCGTTCATTGCAATTTACCTTGGTATACTTCTTGCTGATCAATTAAGTAGAAGAAGAAATTTCAATGCGCTCGACGATGCTGTTAGAAGCAAACTTTACAACTCATTGGGGTTCTTTTTCATTGGTTGGGCTGCTCACTATTTCCCATTTTTCCTCATGGGACGCCAACTGTTCTTACACCACTACCTCCCCGCCCATTTGCTTGCTTCCTGTTTGGCTGGTGGTCTTTTTGATTTTATTGTTGGTGAAATGGATAGAAGAGCCGGTAATGTAAGACGCAATAGCCACACGACTACTATTGCTGCATCAGCCCTTTTAGCTGCTTTGATTGCATGCTTTGTTTATTACGCACCATTAACATATGGATACCCTGGTCTCACTGTTGAACAGATTAAGGCAAGACAGCTAATGAATGTTGAACTTCATTTTGGTAAATAAAAGATAAAAATATGGTAGTTTGATCTGCTGGAGGTATATATATTATTGTAAATTTATTTTATTCGATTAAATCATTCAAAGAATTCCATGGTTCGCTATAAATGAATTTAACTGTTTATTTATATGGATGGATGTAAGATCGTATATAAACATATTAGTATGGCATTTAACATTTGCTTTCATTTGATGTATCTGGGCACTTTTTGTAATACTCTAACATAGAAACGATTGTAACGGAGTAATTTCTTCTAGACACTAGAAACCTTGGGAGGGTCAACAAGAAATGTAGTTCAACCATACCATTGAAGCATTCTTTGAATTTTATATACTGGTCATCACTTGTTGGCCCGTCTATTTTTTCTCCTGTTTTTAAATCAAAATCTGCAACTGATTATAATGATATATGAACTGTGACTTGTCTAGTAGAAGTTGTCTCTTGTTTTGTTCAATAACATGTTTATACTATAATATGAACAACAACATATTTTGATTGGTGAGTTTATAAAACGTATTTTAGTCAGATATTGTTGGATACTTATAGAAGCTTGAAAGTATATGCGTCACTGGAATGAATGCCCAAACTAATGCTGGTCTTTAATAACCTGGATAAGAACTTGATATTATAAGCTTTTGTTTAACGTCTTTATGTCATAAAGGAGGTCTCTTTAGCTTAATCCTCTACCAGTTTTTGTGAATTTGAAGGTACACGGAGCCAAGCTCAAGCCATTTGATTAACGCCAATAAATATTATTACACCATAGAGGCCATTATTTCTGCCGTTTGTCTCACCATACTTAACACAGTTCTTGCTAACTAGAATAAACTGGTAATATTTTGAGCAAAAATTCAATTTTTTAGTATTACGCTACATGTCCGCATAGGAGTATAACGACTTCAAATTTACTGAAATTCTTTTGAAGTTGACGGAGATTAAGATGCTACATTACAAGCAGAAACGTAATTATTAAAGCATATGAAATTTGAATTTCCATGGAAATTTGTAGATATATTGATATTGTACTGTGCAGCAGGATATACTACAGTAATAAAGACTTTTCAGATGGCGTGAAGCTGTTCAATCTTTTATCTGTGGGCGATGCCTATATCAGGGTATGGCAAGTACGTAAGGTACACATGAGTCTATGACTAACTATAACTTCAGAATATCACAATTACAATAGTTCAGCTATTCTAAAAGGCACAATGCATTTCCCACCAGCATCAAAGAGGCAAGCACATGGTCCCTGACGAATCTATTAGATATCGTCAAATTGGTATCACGTGTAAGCTACTTAGCACCTTTGTAGTTCTGAGCTTTTTACCTAAAGTGGGGATGTTGTTTATCGCTGTGAGGCTGATCTTCCTGGGCTCTTAGGTCTAATCAAACTTGCCTTCATTCTTATATCTTCTAATCTATTCAATTTCCTTCTTTTCTTTCTATTCCCCCCTTCAATTGTTTGTCAGTACACGGTCATCCAAAGCTCTTTTCAAAATGCATTGGAAATCAATTTTAGGGTTTACTCTAATATCTGAATGCGCGTTAGCCGTTCAGCCCCATATCAATCCCGACACTCATGTTGATAGTTCAATTCTCAGACCTCTGCCATGGGGTAAACTCAACATTTTGCATACCACCGACACTCACACATGGCTCCCTGGGCATCTTTACGAGCCGTCATTCTCTGCAAACTTTGGAGATCTCTTTTCATTTCACAAACGATTGATTGATATAACACCCAAAGATTCAGATTTGCTGTTTGTTGATTCTGGGGATAGGCACGATGGCAATGGTTTTGGAGATGCTCAAAATCCCAAAGGTTTATGGTCAGAACGGATTTTTACGCAAGCTGATTACGACGTTGTTACTATAGGCAACCATGAACTGTACAAATGGGACTCGACCGAACAAGAAATTGAGTTGGTGGCAAAAGCGTTGGGCGAAAGGTTTGTAGTATCAAACGTGGAATATCGCGACGAGACAGATGGAAACTCATGGAAACCAGTTGGAAACAAGTATAGGAGATTTAAAACTGCAAATACAGGTCTAAATGTGGTAGCTTTTGGATACCTGTTTGATTTTCGGGGATATAACCCAAAGACTAGAGTTGAAACTTGTCGCTCTACCACCAGACAACCCTGGTTTCAAGAAGCGTTGGCATTCGAAGACACTGACGTTTTTCTAATTGTGGGACACATTCCTCTCAGAGGATTTCCTGAAATTAGAGCAATATTGTCAGCAATCCGTCAAAAGTGGCCAAATAAAGTTGTATTGTTTCTCGGAGGACACTCGCATATCAGAGACTTTGCTGTCTACGATCACAAAGCTGTTGGTCTTGAAAGCGGCAGGTTTTTGGAGACCGTTGGATGGCTCAGTGTTGATGGGCTCAAGGAAGATGACAAATCGGTGTTTGGTCGCCGCTATATTGATTTCAATCGTGGCTCGTTGATGTTCCATACAAACACGACTGAAGAAACTTTTGACACTGATCGTGGTAAAGAACTAACGAAAGAAATCTTTGAAATTCGAAAACAATTCAATCTTGATGAACAATTTGGTATTGTTCCTAAAAATTATTGGACTACAAGAGCTCCTTATCCTAGCTCAGATAGTTTGTTCTCATTGTTGGCTGATGAAGTATTGCCCTTACTCGAGGCTAAAGCAGTACCCCGAGAGCGATCATTCAATCACCCTCGACATATTTTGATTAATACTGGATCAATCCGATTTGATCTGATCAAGGGTCCGTATACGAGAGATAGTGCGTATATTATCTCGCCTTTCGAGAACAACTGGATGTATTTCCCAGATATTCCTCACGCAATTGGAATGGAATTGTATAATGAGCTTAACAAATTTCCTTACATTCTCTCTACAAACTTGCATCACCCAAATTTTGCCGAAGAAGCCAATTATTTGAAAAATCCTGAGCAAAGAATTCTTAGTTATCATAATTTCCAACAACCATCTAATACTGATCAAAATGTGTTGAGTACTGTCAATCTTACACAGGGTTATGTCACCATAGATGATTTTGGAGCGGATGGGGACGATACACCTCATAAGCCTTGGCCGTTCTCGATTACACCGAATGTCGTTCAAGCTGTGCAAGGCGTGTCTACAGACGACAACAACGTCTTGGTCGATATTGTTATATATGACTTTTTGTTGCCATATGTGTTTACTGCGTTTGAGAATATTGGGTACCCTGTTAAAGAGGCATTACCTTACGGTGGTAATAGTACTGTGGATTTGTTGACGACTTATGTTGTAAAGAACTGGCCTGTCAAGGCGTAGTTAGCATTGCTGTACTTTTTATAAAGTGCCTTTCCTTAAAAACGGTTGATTCATGTAGCTATATTAGATAGAGTTTTTAACTTGTAATATCAGATTTTACTACTGTTAGCTATTGTTAGAATGAATGTGTATAATAAATTAGACTTGTATTACTTTGAGTGTAAGGACTAGTTTAGTAACAGGATATGGATCAGTTAACAATCATTCCAAAATTTAAATATTATAAATATTAGGTCGAGTTTTTGTGTTTCGAATGATACTTTCAATCAATTCGATAATGTGTATACATTTTATTTACAAGATCAGTTTCCCAAAAACTGTATCTTTCAGTTAAAAACTCCGCTGTGCAACGTTACTATTTTTTACTAGATATGTCAAGCACCGGGAATATCATGGAATCCTTCCAATTAGTTCTGTTCATGGCTTTTAGCATTGCTTCTTTTTTCCTCTTTTCATTTGCACTATGGATCATGGAAATATGGTGACAATGCAAAAATACGCTAAATTTGTGGAGAGGCTCATTTACTTTATGGTATGGTTGTGCACAGCATTATAATATTATTGCAATGATTTTCTTGCTTTCAACTGTACTACAGGAGCAGGATTGAACATGTCGCAACAATGAAAATGGGTTTTGATTTTTTGCGATGATTATGTACGAATATTTGACGGCAAAAAAAACAGAAAATTGGCGACTGGAACTAGAACCAGCTCTAAATAAAGTGGTTATGAAATAGGTAGTTGAGGATTCCATTGATGAAATTTTTGAAAGTTGATGTGTATCTGACATCTGGCTTGCCAAAATGAATTTTTGCTATAACAATTATCTTAACTAAAGCTTTTGGAATGCCATTATCTCTGCAATTCAACAGTTACTTTGCTTTATCTTTGGAAAATCTCTCTCTATCTCTATCCATATCTTTGTTAGCAAGGAAATCGTATTATTAAAACGTTTGTAAAAAAGAAAGGTCCTCAATTTATAATTGTCTGAATTTCTATTGTTTCGATTTACATGAAGAAACTGATATAAAAATGTTAGCATTGTGGATTTTTCAGAGAGATTTTTGGTCTCTATCAGTCTTTATTCTAATGAGTAACGTTCCAGTCTAGTCTATAATAATCAAGTGCATAAATATGTTCTATTTTAGAAAAAGTTGGTTTTAGTCGCTCGTTGCATTAAAAAAAACTAGTATACGAAGCACTTATAAACTTTCATCAAGATACGTTACATTTCACAAATGGTTGCTCTATCTCATCATATCAGCTATATATCGATATATTTTCACTAGGTCATAATTTATTGTATATCTTGTTGGCTGTGTAAAAGTCACCTGAAGGGCATTAGTCGACTATGAAATTTTTTGTTGAATATTTGGTCCAACCCACTCTGGCCTATGTGCAAGTTGATGTTATCATTACGTGTAAAGCCTAAAAATTCCAATGGTTTTTGATCATAGGACCCTAACATAAGGTCACATCACCTACAGCATTATATGGGAATCGATCGAAAAAGCAGTTCCAAACTACTGAAAGACACTTCTCTAAAATTGCATCCTGAATTACTCACAAAATAAAAATCATACATCATTCAAGGATTTGAAATGGCAAAATAAGTACATATTGCCCATAAGAAAGACACCAATTTCTAAATATCAATTTCCAATATAGTCAATGCTCTATGGACTAATAACAATCGATTTATTTTGCTCACTCATGGTCTACATTTTCTTTTCAATATAGATACTTTCGAAAAGGGAATATGCTATACAACAGATAAACCAATAATTATTGTACTCAACAACTTCTCTTATACCAAAGTCATCAATTGATTGTCTTTATCTATTCTCGAAATTTATAAATTTATTTACAAACAACCACCTAACTCTACACTTAAGACACTTTGATTTGAAGCAAAAAATCAAATTGAGGTTTTAGAAATCACTCTCTTTTATCCTAGTTACTACTGTTTTTATTTGTTTAGTACAGCAGCATACATATATGATAGTTCATCATTCGAATACCACATTTAAAATTCAGAATTGTGAACTACTCGATAACCTTCCAGTACCCCAATCTTCCATTATTCAGATTTTCAAACATTAACTCTTCCATAATTCAACTCCATAGCCTAATATACTCTTTTTTCACACGCTTGCCATATCGCAAGTGAAAAAAATCTTTTTCCTGCTAAACGAAAAACACATTGAGCCTTTTCTAAATCTGTCTCAATAATTTCCTGTGGGGTTTTTTATTTTTCATCTTTTCAGGAACAATAAGAATTGAGCAAAGTCGCGTGTCATTTCAAAACCCTGAAACTAAATTTTATAAGTTTTACAGGTTCACACGATCTGGAGAAAATCGGTATGGTATAACTAAGAGAGCTTAATAAGCCGTATAGTTGAATTTTCACTTTCGCTTGCTCCTTGCTCAGTAGAATCACACTGTATCATTCATCTTATACTTATCATGACATCTATAACAGTATGTCAAGATACTTTGAAAACTTCATGAAGATATTACGTACAACTATATTCAAATAAATTGAAAAAAAAAAAAAAAAAAAAAAAAAAAAAATATAAGCTGTTTATGCGAAAAAATGTAATCTGTTTAAAACGTATATAAAGACATTAAGTTATACAAAGAGTAAATATTCAAATACAGAGACTAGTTGACCAGCTGGCTAGTCATGTTGTTTTCATCAAATCGAACTGACTTTCTTCTACTGCGTACACTCGTAGGAGGAGGCATAATAAACCCTGTAAAGCTATCAACTTCAACAACGGCCATTTCCTTCCGTTCCTTCTTACATTTCGAGCATGCGCATGTAAATCCCCAGTTGTCCAACAACATCTCTTGACGTTTCCAGAAGTCAAGATCGGAGTTGATATAGGCAACAGTCAGTTCTTCGTTAGCCTTGATAGGCTTTAATGCAATGGCGGTAAGTAAATGTGTGGAGGGGTTAAACTCCAATTTAATGTTGGGATCACAGGAGTGATTCAAATGCGAATGGAGAGGGAAGATCATTGTTTCATCGTATGAGTTGATCTTGAAAGCCCCAACTCCTTGTAAAAATTCAGTAAATTTCAAATCATGAACTTTAGCGACGACGTCTTTAAGTAGCTTGTAAGCCCTACGGATATCGCTATCTTCATCCAATTCAGATAATAAATCAGTTTTATCATCAACCTTGAATCTAGCTAGGCTTTGGAACTGCTCAGAGCCGCTGGGGTCTTTAATAAGGGAGAGTAGAACGACACCGAAAGAATAGATTTCTTGCACTCCAATGCGAGCACAGAACTTTTCAAACTTCATCCAGGTCTTCATCTTGATTTTATCGTTTCCCGAAGTATGCCACATGACAGAATGGGAAACCTTATTTATTCTAGATTTGCAAGACTCATCGCAAAATCTTGCATTACACTGTTCGTGGTCACAACTTATGAGTCCGGCAGGCCCCCGGGAGTCGTGTTTATCTATCTGCTCCCTGCTTTGAAAAGCGAGTCCACAATACGCACACGCTATACTGCGTCGGACAATTCTAATTTTTCTAACGGGGACAGTGGTGAACAAAGAGTTTTCTGACCAGAGCTCTTGGGACTTTGAAATTTCCTCTGTAGCTATCAGTGCTTTACCCTTAGACTTAACGGGGTGAGATATCGCTAGGCCATTGCTCAATTCCTTAATGCTGATGTTTTTCATGTCGGTTCCAATGCGAATACCTCGGTTTTTTGACCATGTACGGGCATCTGTTAACATATCTGGATCGATTGAAGAATTTCGAGAATTATTCACGTCGTCCAATATTGCAGCTAAATCTTCGCTTTTCAGACAGCTTTTGAGACGATTTAGACTCAGCGCCCAGTTTGGATGTCGAACTTTTATCACTGTGAGAAGTTTGTTTGCACCAAGAGACTGTGTTCGGGTGTCCTGCAACCAAATATCTTTCGTCTCTTCAATAACTTCTTCTTCAGAGGGGGTGACCTTCTCCCCCGCATAAGACGTAGGGCTGGTGGCAAGAAAGGACGTCTCAACTGGGGAAGTGGAGACAATCTTGAGATTGATTTCGTTGGCAGGAATTGACATAATCATATTGATTGATATTGCTTTAGTGTTAGTTGTTTGTAAAGTTGGCTGGTTGACTGATTGAGTAGATGAAGTTGTTGAAAGAAAGAGAAATAAGTTAAGTTGCTGCTCAGCTGATAGACCTTATAACTGTGCTCGTTTACTGTCTCTTATCTTGAAATTCCAGATTGCGCTATATTATTCCATCAAACGTTAGCCACGGTTGGCATGGTAATTTAAGGTTTTCCCCTAACCGACTAGCATAATTTCTGCTTAAAAAGAGTCTTACGACACTGCCTTTGTTTTTATCCCAAATGGCAAATTACGAGTTCAGACAGTCTGGTTGACAGTCCAGACAGCACAGCTAAAATGATAATCGAAACGGCTGTCCATGTGATAGTTGCCTAATCTGTCGTTTTTTATGTCATATTTGTATAATAAAGCGTAAAAATTACTAATATGATTATCAAATTTTTCGTTTACAGTACTTAGATATTGAATTGATTATTCTAGTAAACTATGTCTTATATACGATGTAATATTCCATATAACTATCTGCGGTGCGTTTGATGCTGTTGTAATTCACCAACACTACTAACTGAACATACCCTAGCCCATTATCCAATGAAAAATCTTTTTACTTTGAGAGGTTCGTCCGAATTCACGACTTTTCAAACCTCGAAGCCTTGATCCTTCACAACAAGATAAAACATTAGCATCATGGTCAACAGAACAGCAAGATACGGATTCAAGTCCGGTATTTTACCCAAGGTTAGACAAATTGTTGAGCCATTCAAAACTAAGGCCGAAATCGAAAAGCTGGAAAGGGAAAATGTTGGTTTCCGTGATCCTGATTTTATACCAAAGGGTGTCAAAGCTGCGCGTATCCCTTTAAAAGAAAGAACTCCGGCACAACGAATTATCGAAAACTCAGCTAAACCCAGAACTTCAACAAAACCAAAGTCGGATTGGAAAGTGGAAAATGCTGCTATAAGACGTCAGTACTTGACAACTGCTTTGCTCACTCAAGAACAAATTGAATACAATATCATGAAAAAGCGTGAAGAACAGGTTTTGAAAGAAGAACAGCTGTTGAAGGAGAGACAGGAAAGAATGAAAGAATCAGAAGCTACCAGACTCACTCTTCCCACAATCGAATCATTTTTAATCCACAACGACAAAAATCCGTTTTTTGTCAACAGAACACCCGAAGAAACGGCATTACTCAAAGCTAAGAAAGAAGCTAACAGAGTCAAAACTGAATTGGACCATAAATCACAAAAAGCCGCCAAGTTTTTGGAGCTCTATCAAAACGCCGAATCTTTCATAGTGAATGAAGAGGAACTGGACTTAGCCATCTCAAAAGCCTTCGATAAGAACAATGCCTTCATCGCAAAATCATTCGATTCAGATACATTAAGACTTCAGAGCAATGAGCAAGACTCTGCCAGAATGGAACTGGCCACTGAACTGTTTGGTATAACTAAAAACTTCAAACCTGGTTTGCAAGAAGTTGAAGACGGTTTGTCAGGCGCAACTGGTCAACTAAATCAAGTGTTGAAAGATCTGGAAAATGACTCTCAATCTGGTTTTGAGGAACACGGGGATGATGTTAAGTTTACTGATCCTTCTGCTCAAGCTTAAGTAAACTGATGGACGAGGCCATAATCTTCAGTATTCGATGCAACCTTTATCTGTAAATGCCCGTCCGTGTGTGTGTTTTTGTGTGTATATATAGCTGCTCATGTACAAAAGTCATGTGATGTTTTTTGTTTTTTAAATTGTATGTATTGTCGTAATTCCGTGGGTGTGTAATTCTGACAATTTCAGAACCAATTAATCTTGTCATTTGCTTCAATTGAATGGAAAATAGAATGAAGCATGGGTTTGTGGTCAGTACCAGAATTAACGTCTAGTTTAAGACTACAGCTTAACTCAAACGAAACTGAAACACAAGTTCAGGAAAATGTAGGACTTTATGACAATAAAGATAAAATCCCCGGATTCCAGTCGGGGAGGATATATCTGACGAGTCACCGTTTGGTTTACGTCGGAGATGACAAAAAAGCAGCATCGCTGGACCTGAAAAACATAGAGTCGGTCCAGTACGCAGGAAGGTTCATGAGATCGTCGCCGAAGATTACAGTTAAAATCCGACCACAGACGGATGTGCAAGAAGCGGTGCAAGACGTGGGGACAAAACAGACGGTGGAAGAAACGTGGGTATGCCCGATCTGCTTTTTCGTTAATAAGGTACCGGCAGACCCCGAGGCGAAACTGGTCTGTGTAACGTGCGGTATCTCGGCGTCGGAAGAAGTGTTAAATTCGTTGAAAGCTGCGGCGACCCCGAAAGTGGCGCCGCAGACGCAGGACGGGGCTTGTCCGCGGTGCACTTTTGTGAACCACCCGTCAATGACACATTGCGAGCTGTGTAATGCCCGGCTGATATCGTCTAACCTCCCTACACAACTACTTCAGGATCTATCACTTAATCAAGTCATGCCACCGCCCATTGCCGACTCTCCATTTTACAAGCTCAGTTTTAGATCAACAGGGGATAGAGCGTTCTACACGGCGCTTAAAACTAATCTTGCAAGTAAGTCATGGGACCTGTCATTCAAACCTCTTCCGCTAGTGGTCGACTCTACACCACCCGAAACTGGCCCCAAATTCGGAATTCACGGGCTCCAAACTACACACGAAACTAAGCACGACCAAGCGACGCAAGTCCTAAACACCGCGCTCGATGATCTCGAAACCCTACGCGCCCACAGTGAGTCCGTTCTTCAACTCGCTAAATCTCTAGCCCCGCATATACCTAGCTCCGTTCTTCTCGAAGACTTTTCGACGTACCCTACGTCCACCACGAACACGGACGAGCAGGCACGCCAGATTGCTGATTTCTGCCAGTCGACGCGGCAGGCAATGATATCACTGTTTGACTTGTTTGCGCAGTACAACAGGCTCAGGTCGCAACTAGGGTACCCGCTCATCACGCCCAGCGACCTTCTCGCAGCGTGCAAAAAGCTTGAGCTGCTGAACCTGCCTGTTGTGCTGAGGGTGATCGATACCGATATTTATATTATTTGTGAACGCGGCGTGGTTTTAGAGAAGGAGATATTGCGGGTGGTGAAACAGGCGGGTGACGGCGGGATTTCGGCTATGGAAATTAGTGATGTGCTGAACTGGAGTTTGATTGTTACCGATCAGGAGGTCAAGCTGTGCGAGGATGGGGGGAAACTTTGTCGGGATGTGTCTGTTACTGGGATAAGATATTACGAGAATAAGTTTGAAGAGTTTGGACGGTGGGACTGGAAGAGGGAGCTGTTCAATGAAGGAACGTAGGACTCCTTTATAAATATCAGTATATACATATCTATATTAGAGTAACTCTTGGTTTATATCCTAGCATTTTAATTCATGAATCTGAACACAAAGCACTTATTAAAGTCAATTCTGAACTCAATTGCATAATAAAGATCTGTTATAATACCCTTTTTTTTCCAGATCTTACAGTGAATTAAAAAATAAAACAATAAAAAAATGATCATTAGATTAACACGTATTATAAACTCTTGATGAGATGCAAATAAGAATATTATGTGAAAAAAAATTTATATAAATCTGTATATAATATTATCAATATGGCCCTATCCAACGCACTGCCATTGGTATTCCACGCCATTATTCTCGCTCCACTCCTTCGTTATTGCGTATCCAAAAGCGACAGCTTCCTGCAACGATGAATACACATGCAAAGGTAGGAAGTATCCATCATCCGAGGGCTTGAACCCGGTATTAATCCTCCTCGATTTCTCGCCCAAGAATCGGAGTCTGTTATTCCAGGTGTTTGGAAACTCTTGCATTATAACGTCCATTCCCAGGTCTCTTACACCCTTCCTAAAGTCAAGAGTTTCCGAATTTCTCGCATCCGCAAGGTTTCGTGAGATTTTGAGCAGTTGTGAGGTATTGACTTTGGTATCGGGTTCGTCGTGAGGGAAATCTGAGTCAAGTTCGAGCTGTTTCCAATATGCAATGCGGGCATGAATGATCGCTCTTATTTGATGGCAGAGACCAATCAGATACCTTGCATCGGATACTTCAAGCATATTGATTACCCAGGTGATGTATTGGCAAATCTCACTCCATGGTGCGGCTTCTTCTCTTGCTTTTTCATAATAATCGTATGACATGATAAAAGTAATTAAGACATCTATAGACATAACAGGAACGATTGGATCTTTCTGTCGATACAGTTTGTCAGCTTTTCGTTTGTTGATTGTGGCGAGGTCTAGATACTGATAGTAAAGATCCAGATTGGAAGACGAACCGGATTGAGAATGCGATAGAGGCCTAGAGTTAGATGCAGGTGTAGGGCTATGAGATTTATTCGATCTCGGAAGGCTAGGATATTTTGATGCCGATGTAGAACTAGATTTTGGTACAGGACTCAATGTCCTACCAGTTGTTGTGGTTTTAGGTTTAAGGGCCGGGCTTGCACTAGAGTTTCTAGAAGATTTAGAAGATTTAGAGACTGTTTTGACTTTAACTGAAGTTCCATTTGATGAGGATGCTGTTAAGGATGGGTGCTTGATCGCAGGGCTAGAAACCTTGCTAGACGTTTTGAGAGCGGGGCTGCTCGTTGAAGAGGACCTCCCGTTTGCAGAACCAAGCTTCGATGTGGGTTTCAAAGCCGGGCTTGCATTCCTGCTGTCATTTGGGCTAGTAATGGTTTTAGACGCGCTCAGTCGCGGGCTATCAACTTTTTTAGCAAACATGGGACTCATGACTCTGCCGGTCTTTTCTTGTCTATCCAGTCTCTCTCTTCTATCCATCTTCTCTAGTCTTTCGGCTTTTTCAGCTTTCTTTTCAGCACTTCGTCCATAATCCCTATCCCGTTCTTTTTCTCGGTCTCGATCTCGATCTCTCTTCTCTATTTTTTTCTCTGATGGTCTTTCTTTCCGGTCACTCCTCTCGCTCGCTCTCGCTCTATCTTTCTCTATCCTTTCCCTTCTCTCAATTTTCTCATTTCTTTCGTTTCTTTCCCTATCAATGTTTTCCTTTCTTTCCGCTCGATCTATTTTTTCCGTCCTTTCGCTTCTATCTCTCTCCTGGTTTTCTACCTTTTCCCTTTTCTGTACTTTCTCCGCTTTTTCCGGTACCCTATCCGATGTATTTGATTCCGTAGATTTTGTTCGTTTCGCAGCCTTGGCTGTTTGTTGTTCCTGCAGTCTTCTTTTTCTCGACTCACTAGTAATGGGCCCATCATAATCATCTGTTGTTCGTTTAGTAGTCGTTGTCGTCGTCGTCGTGTTCCCGTTTGCCTGCCGTTTGGCGGGTGCTTTTGATGCCAAGGGTTTATTATTGATAAGATTGGATGGTGACCCACCCCCATAGTTTTTAGTGTAAGACGCTGGTTTTGGAGAATCGAAAATTGGCGGTAACGTTGGACTGAGCATTCTATCGGGAATTCTGTCGTCTTCGTCTATCGAGTCACACCAGCTGGGAAGCGTGGGTGACAACATTGGGGGTAGTGTAAATGGTGGGGTTATCGAACCTTCCTAATCATAAAATGAGGTTAGAACGTGGTTCACTAGTAAATAAAATGAAAACCTCAACAAATATTTTACAAATCAACAGTTGTTAAGTTGAGGGATGTCAACGGTTGCTGAGAGGCACATACTCTTTCAGTTGAATCTTTAGAGGTTATAGGAGAAGGCCTATGGGAAATATGTTAGTAAAGTGATACGGCGGTGATCAGGGACAAAAATAGAATATTTTGTATACCTTTTGGTAGATGAATCGCTAGACTGTCTTTGTTGTTTAGGTTTAGTGGCCATGAATATCGAAGAAGTCTTTTTCTGACTACTTGGGGGATGTAAATGCGAGCTTCCGTTCCCATTTGTCCTGCTGCTGCTATTGGAGCTATTGGGATTGTTGTTGTTGCCATTTGAAACAGAGGATTTCGGTTTCATTCCAAAAATCTTTGTAGTGGTTGTGGTTTTACGCTGGCCATTGTGAGACTCGGTTCCGCTCCCGTAGGATGGAGACCTTGAGTAGATGCTGCCTTGGTTCACAGAGGGCGATACAGAAGGTTCATCTAGTTGAGGTATTGGAGATATTTCACGGTCGGATGGCACGAAGGTCACGTAGTCGCAGTTTTCGGGGTCAATAAACGGGGCAGAAGCAAAATGGGAACGCAAAGAAACGATTCTGTTATCGATATCTTCCATAAGTATTGAATTCAAAGGGATGGGGAAATACTTCGTTGATAAGTGAGGAAGTAACTGAAGCCCAAAATAAAATGAATATGTAAATGAATAGAGAGAAGTTTTTTGCAATTTAGGAATAAGAAGAAGAAAAAGAGAAATATAGATTCCTATTAGGCTGGGTATATGCTGTTTCTAAGATCAAAGACTTCAATCGAAAGCTCTTTGGTATCTAATATTAAATGGCTGATGTATAATGCGAAAGAGAGGAGAGTGGGACGTTTTGTCAGTATGAATTGTTTGTGCTAATTGGATCTGGAAGAGTATGCTTGGTTTAGTATGCTAGGAAATTGAACAATGAAGAAAGTGACTAGGGAGCTAAAAGGTGTTGATTGATATTCCAATCACGAGAAGTTTCCAGAAGTGCTATGCAATAGGATGGGTTGAATGGAAGGTGAAACAGAATTTGATGGAAAAGAAATAACTTTCAAGCGAATGAATTAGTAGGGAAACTCTGATAATTAACTAAACTTATACGCTAAGGAGCAAAAATTCAGCAAAAAAAAAAAAAAAAAAAAAAAAAAAAAAAAAAAAAAAAAAAAAAAAAAAAAAAAAAAAAAAAAAAAAAAAAAAAAAAAAAAAAAAAAAAAAAAAAAAAAAAAAAAAAAAAAAGCACTGTAAATGTCTACTTTTAGTGAAACAAATTTATGGCTTCATACTAATTACTTCAAGTTCTCTAGCATATGAGACATATCTCTACAAGACGCAAGAATATGACTATTGTTTGATGGAACATTTTAGGAAACATTTTTTAATGTCAATCGTTATAGGATTGGTTGTAGAATTTCCAATTATAACAAAATCCGCAAGTTTGCAATAAAAAAATATTAAAAAAAGGTATAGTCAGCTTTGGTAATAAACATGGAGCTACCTGTATAATAATGCTTAGCTATGGAGATAATCCACCAAATTTCCTGCGTACAGTACTTAAGTACACTCACACGTGATTGCAAACCATGATCTGTTAGTTGCAGTAAACCGTTATTCAGGACTGATTTCAGCTCTCAGGCCCTTCTAGAGGTAGGCAGGCAGATCGCTATCGTTGCAAGCAAAAGTCAGCTAGAGAAGCTATGGTGTAAGGGGAAGCGGATTTTATTTCTAGTGCGATACCGTAAAATGTCAAAATCTGATGTGGATTTCTGTAGAAAGCGAACTTTCTATTCATAGGGGATTGTTATTACATGCACTTTTAGTCATTGACCTGACATGCCATCTCTTTGAGCACATTTCGTACAGTTGTGTTCATGAGTTTGCAAATAAAATTAAAGATTGTGGATTGATATAACTGATGTAGCTTTCGCCTGTTGTATATAAAAAATTTCTAACAGTAGTAAATAGAATATCAATGTTTGAATAGTAAACAAGAGGGTCACAAAATATCAACAAGTGGTCATTACTATTAATCACACACACTAGCTCAAATGCGATATCGGTCCAAAAGAAGTTGCGCAACCTCATAACGCACAATCGATAAAACTTTGACTCGCCGTGAACGAAAATCCTTTAAAAGGCTCGTAGTCATTTCCTTCAGAATCTTTCTTAACAGGTATATTTTGTGGTTTGGTGCCAGCAGCGGAAGACTCGCCTGGATGAAAATCGTCGTCGTCGATTGGCATATCCGTAAATTCCGTTGAAAAGTTCTCTGCCAATTCAGGGTCTGTGATAAGTGGCCGGATAGGTGGTATCAAATCGGGAGATCTTGTTTCGAGTTTCTTCCAATCAATCTTTCTATAAAACCTATGCTTTTGTATTTGAGTTTCAAAATCAGCTTGGCCTAACCTCTTTGCAGGGTCCTTGCGCAGTAACTTCGAAAGTAAGTCCCTCGTATCTTCGTGAACATAATATGGAAATTCAGGTCGCTTAGCCTTCTTGATCTTCCCAAGAATCATATTGTAGTTGTTGCCGGTGAAGGGAGGTCGACCAGTCAGCAAATGGTAGCTTACTGCACCAAGAGACCACCAGTCTACTGCGTAATCATAAGGTTCACCTTTCAAAATTTCAGGCGCCATATATTCTGGAGTCCCTAAGAATGTCTTACATCTATCATCGCTGGCCACCTTACTCAGACCAAAGTCTGTAAGCACAAGATGTCCATCCGCGTCCAATAAACAGTTTTCTGGCTTTAAATCACGATACACTACCCCCACGTTTCTATGCAAATGTACCAAAGCCAACATGATTTCTGCAGAGTAAAAGCTTACAACATCAGGAGACAGCATTCCATTTGTGTTCAAATAGTGAAAGAGTTCGCCTCCTTGTGCATATTCCAAAATTAGATATAGCTTCTGTTGGTCTTGCAAAGCGTAGAATAGTTTAACAATGTAAGGATGGCGAATGGATTCGAGAATTTCCTTTTCTGTTTTAGTCATTTGTATTTTCTTCTCTTCAACAATCATAGAAGCTTTCTTCAACTGTTTCTGTGCATACAAACGGCCCGAGGATTTTTCCTTTACCAAATAAACGCGTCCATAAGTTCCTTGACCTAAAACTTTTAGCGGCTCAAAATCATCGGGTGTCATTTTCCTTCGCATTTGTGCGTTGACAAGCAGAGTGGGCTCTTCCGCGTAGCTCGAGACAAAATTTTCGTCAATACCAACTTCCAAGGATTTGCCTAATCGAACGCTTGATACTGAGGATGATCTTCGCGTTCTTCTTGAAGATATGGTGGCCATTTCGGGCACGTAGTCTCTCACTTCGTGTTCATTTTCTTCAGTTAACAAGCTAGTCAGCTTTGAGCTAATGGCCTTTACATCGGGATCCTCATCGAATTCGAATATGTCTGCCATTTTCGGTGCTGAGTAAGGTGATTTATTGATAAGAGTTTGGGTGTTGACGATATAACAACGCAACGATAAGCTTGATCTCGTACTTCAAACAGCAGATGGAGCAATGGAAATTAGCGGATTGGTGAAAAATATGAATGGGATGGAGTGGGAATGAAACACGGTGGTACTCTGGGGGCTAACTCATTTGTTTGGATCCTGACGATAATTAAATAAAGTAAAGTAAGGTGGAAGAAGAAGAGTTTAATTTTGTCAGGGAAACTGAAAACAAAGTTCAAAATTGGAAATTTGAGACACATTTTTTGTTTATTACTTTATTTCATCTCTGTTTTCTTGGAGAGAATACTACAGTACGATGCTTCAAATTTCATGACATATCCATCTATAATACATTTTCAGTGTTTGACGTTTCATTCTGCTATGTCATGTCGTCATGTCAAATCTTGCTTATAAAAATATTGCGCCTTCAATTGAAAACCTTCTAATAGTACAAAATCTGACCATAGAATGTAAGCACTTCACAGAAATGACAAAAAGAAACACATGTCAGAATAGCAGGTGAACATTAAAATTTGCTGCCAACTTTATGAACCCATAAAGTTCTTTATCTGAATCATTTAGGCTGCTTTCTGTTGGCGTCTCCTTCAATGGCTTAACAAAATAATTCAGCTAGTTGAAGTTGTATAAAATAGGAGCTGAATGAATGGGCTAGTTCAACCAGATTTAACAATATATGGCTAACATACACACCTTACCAAAACATAAAAAACGAACTAGACGTACCAATCCAGATTGCCTTAATCTGTGTAAACAGTCATCTAGAACGCGTGTCAAGCGTTCTTTGAGCAGTTTTCATCAAGCTATGAGTTGTAATGAAAACAGTCAATAGACCTTCCATCTCCTTCACGTGGGGCCATAGTAAATCTGTGATAACTTTCGTGTGAGCAGTGTGTGTCTAATTCTTGTGACTTCCACTACCAATGATAGAACCCCCGCCATACTTCTGGAGTACCTATATGTATTTCCATACTGGAATTGAAAGTGTACGCATCAAAAACATAAGTAAAGTGTATACATGTGCACAGACTCCAGATGGTTCTATTTTTTATTTTTATTTTTCACTTCTTCCCCAATAACTTTTTTTTCTCATGTTCGATTGATTATTTTTTTTTTCTCTCTCTCTCTCCCACAGCCACCCCAATTGCATTCACCAACCCCACCACCACCACCGAATAATGAGCACGACTCAATCGCCACAACCTCCAAAACGATATCCCAATCCCAGCATTGGCCTCTCTATCTGGGGCCCGTTAGTCCCCGCTTCCGACTGCAGATTCTGTCTTTACACGCTAACAACCATCCAAATCGCCGGCGGACTCGCACTTTGGTGGGTCCCTAAGGTACGGCCTCGATTTCTGTTCCGAATCGCGGGCGCTTTCCTCATGTTTGAGTCCGGGCTCGAGCTGATCCGCTTACAGATTAGAGACGACCCGTGGTACCAAGATGCGGTGAAAGCTAGGAGGGCTGCTGCGCTTAATGGAACACCGGCCAATTGGTGGTTTGGACCTGCAGGATATAAACCAGTTAGCTATATGGAGTGGAGGCGTAGACTCAACGACGATATGGCAGCTACAGTTATGTCAATGGATTCACGGGCTGCGAAGGCCTCGCAGCATGCCCCGCTGATTAACGGAGTCAAGGAGAGGTATCTTCAATTGAAGAGAAGCAATCGGGAACTGGGGCGAAAGATTATAGAGCAAGGAGTGCCAGCAGTAGAAGCGCCGAAGGAGGAAAATCACAAAGTGTTTAAGGATATATTTGACGAAGATGAGCCCGAATCGACACCTCCTTTCGAAGATGTGCTTGAGGAAGATGACGAGTCAATTTTCGAATGGCACATGACGGTTCCTTGGAACAATCTAAAAGACGATACAGATGTCCAGATCAGACTAATACCGCATTCTCGAGGATTTGCTGCACACGTCGAAAAAAAGGAAGGGAAGGCTGATAGTGAAGTGGATGTGAACGGAGAGATTACGTCGGTGCTGATATCGTTGGATGACGAGCCAGAGAAATGATGGAATATTTATTTTGTAAACGATACTTGTATTTTTGGTGAATCTTTTGGAAGGGAAGGAAATGGATTGAGTGACTGAGTTAGATCTTTCACTCTTTTTTTTTTCTATATAAATCATATTCATTCGCATTCGACTTAGAGTCTTCAAAGCTGATCCAATTGACGGTACTCACTTCTTTCATCTCAAGTGATTCTAATTTTTTTTTCCATTTTTTTATGAATACTTCAGTTGTGTATAATGGCTTTTAACATTTATATTACTGGTTGATTTTGTATGACATAAAACTCAGATTTTTGAACAATGATGCAAGTCTATTTGTACATGTCATTGACAACACTGTGATAACAGAAAACTGATTAACTTTTTGTCGCTATATAGACGATGTGGTTTATCGTGAGATCGAGTCAAATCAGATCAACAAGCCAAGTAGGTTTGTTAAATTAGAATAGATTTTACTTTATGATGTCAAAAGTCTTAGTAGATTTATTATTGGAACAGTTGTAAGACAAAATAAATTTACCTGCAATTTTTTCTGGTGTTGGTGTGTACCTATGGTTTAATTATTATAGGCTATGTTCTATGTGTCATCCTTTCATTACACTTGAACACTTTTACGACAAAAAAGATTCAAAATCTTCTTCTCCAAATTGAAAAAATTTTACAAGTTTACGTATAGATAATGATGATACTCTCTATGTTATGATTGGAGATGGCAAAAAAACTATAAGTTTGTATCACTTGCTTGTATATAAGCTATCCAATTTGAAAAAACATAAAAGATCATTCACCACTCCAGGCGTTGTGGATATCTCTACCATACTTTACGAAATCACCTCTTTTTTTGGAATAGAAATGAGTATAGTGTCATTGGAACTAGTATGTTTAAGAAGAAATGGTTTAAGAAAATTGATTGGTTTTTGGAAAATTAGAGGTAGTCAATAAATGTTTACAAGATTCAGTAAATAAATAAATGAAATTATGTATATAAGCAAGTCGTTCAGTACTATATTTTGTGATTCTCGAAAATAATTGATAAATTTATATATCTATCACGGATCTATTCATTTCTGAAATATAGCATTTTGTAACTGTTTAATACTATAGTATAGCTATAAAAACACTTTTGTGTGATTTGAACTCAACGGGCTCTCAACCTTCCCTCAGCTCATACAAGTCATTGTTAAGCTCGACTTAGATTTGCTATCATATTTTGTTATTTTTGTAGCTGGTCTTTCAATTAGCAGTATTACAACGAAATTGTATCATGTATTGATATATATCAGTAGACTTACCAGTAATGTTGGTTTTTCAATTGCTTTACGCACCTACGAAATAAAGACTGATGACAAGTGGAGGTATGTTTTGGTCGTTGCAGCTAAAACTACTAAGCTGCAATATAGGTATATAAATTTTTTGCTTCGCCACGGAAACAACGCTGAGTTATAAGACCATTGCGCATTCAGAAACTGACTTTTTTTTCTGTTTAAAAAAAGCGTGCTCCAGATCCACGTCTCCATCTTCGCCCGTGTCTGCGTCCAGTCGTCCAACATCCCCAGATATACTAAAATTAGTTAATGTACACATTACTGATTTTCCGAACAGCACTCACAATCTAATCTTGGACCCGCTGGACCAATACTAGTATTTTACAATATCGACATCAAAAACTATAACCAAACTCTTTCCAGTTACCTGTGTCCAACCCCCAGTTAGTTTAGCAATATCAGCGTAAGTTGTTCCATTTCAAGATCGATCAGAATGATCTATCCTGAATATTTTGGAACTACGACCTCACAGCCTGCGCTCACACATCTCATCTTTTTTCTTTACCTTTTTGATATCAAGTAAACATACTATATGTACTAATAACCTCCCCCTTCTAACAATAGTTTCATGGTCCAGTCACATTTCACATTTTGAACAAACAAAGAAAACAAGAATCCCCCACAGATCTTGTCTAAGATTGTGTAAGATTGTAAGGCTATTATATAAATTGAGGAAGTAATGTCCTTCCCGTTGTGAAGTGCATATTGTGTAATCTTGTTGAATTACAAGGGACGTTTGTATAAAAGATCTGGTACAAAATTAATATACTGAAGTACACAACTATCCTGGTATAATCTATGCACAAACCCTTTTTTTTCTTTCTCTCTGGAAGAACTCTTGTTGTTTGGACGTTTTATCGGTCTTTTAGAAAAAACCAAGCCAAACTCGTCCACAAAATCTTGTAACTATTTTTTTTGTTGTCGTTGATTGATATATTTGTCCCTCATATATAAGATAAGATACGTAAGTGTATATTATACTAAATGTATTGATCTGCTCTTTATATCTCTTGGTACTGCAAAGACCAAGATTTGATTTTGATTTTGATTTTGATTTAATCAAAAAATAAAACGGCCCCCGGATACAACAACTATTCGCGGATTTGGTCTGAGTTGGACTTATAAAAGAGTCCGGGTGTTGATGCGAGTACTTTGGTCTGGGTTACTTTGCGTGTACCTGTTAAAGTGGTGTGGTAGATGACGGTTCATGGGAATGTATGGGATACGGTGCGGTATGATGTGATTGACTTTTTTGTACTACAAGTGTGTACTGTATGACTGCATTATGGTCATATTCCGACTTTGGTCTTTCCTGTATCCATCTAATCCTATTGTCTATACCATTGTACTGTCTCGTACTGTAAAGATTCAATATTTCGACAACAGCTTATACTGCTAATACTTGGAGATTTGTATTTACGTCAAGATTTTCAATCTGTGTACTAAACTGCACCGATCTCTACCAAGTCAGTTTCTGTACAGTACGTATTACTACTACGTCAAGAGTGCTGTCGTAAAAAACGAAACCGATCACGATCGTCCGATATACAGCATAAACATAATATATCGTGGAACCTAGTCATTTTGTTCGGATCGTTTTTGTACACACAAGTACAAGTACACATTTTGGGGGAATCAAAACTTCCTGGCCCGGCCAGGTTGTGTGTTTCGGCTATCCTTTCAGTGTGGGTGTGTACAGATTGTGAATATCTGTGCGAAGGACCCTTCTGATGTGTACGTAGCTCACGGTTTTGGTTTTGTGGTGTATTAATTTGGATATTGCCGATCGGTTTGAATTTTTTGTTTTTTTTATTTTGTCATCAAAAAAAAAAGGATTACTGTAGACAAGTCAACTTTCTGTAAGTGCTATGATTTGATTATGATTTTTCAAGAGATTGTCAATAGAATAGTGGACATGATTCTGGCTGATTGTTAGTAAATATCTGTAAGTAGAAGACTCAAATAATCCATCTACAAAAACAATCTTCACCTCTTTTCTTTCCAGTGTCAATTCCTTCTCCTCGACAATAGAAAAAGATCTAACTATCCATATACCACATACCGGTCTCTATACTTTCTAGCTTTACACTTTTAATCTTACAATGCTTACAGTATGATACATCATTCATCAATTCAATAGATTCTTTTTAATCCAAGTATCGTACTTACAGTATATATAGATAGAACACGTCACATCAAAACAACTCCAAATACTGCATTCGCCTAACGCCCAAGTATTCTTGGACTAGCAAGGGTGTTCAGCACGTTCAAATTCTGACTCAAAATAAAGTAGCAACATCGTTTACCAAGATTACCAGTGCTTACTTGCTTATAATATAGCACCACGACGGTTTTACAGCTTTTGTGATTCCCAAACTCACATGTTGTGCACCACCGCTCAATACATCACTGACATGTTTTTTTTTTTTGAAAGAGGCATTGTTGATGGTGAGAGTTTGAGTTATATCTTGTCATCTGTACTGTACTGTAGCACTGGGTTGGCAAATTATAACATTATGGAAAATGTCAGCTTTGTGTACTTGTAGTCGGTCAATCTGCTTGTGGATAGATGCTCATGAGAAATAATAACATAACTATTGCTAATAAGAAGGCTGTGGGGTATCTTTCAAGCTTAAAATAACCCCAACTATTCCATCATTATAACAAACAAGACTAAGCTATGCAAAAGCAAGTGTATTTTAATATTATCAACTTTTAAGCCTTTTATACCAAAATAAAATTGACACGATTGAATGTTACATTCGCCGAACAAGCTCAAATTCAGCTTTTTGCATACCCATATAGACCTAAGGCCATTCGGAATAATAATATTTCAACTACCAGTATCACTTTACTTTACTTTTTTCTTTGCTATGTTCAATAAGTGGCACAAAATTACATATCAACCTGTTTCCACTCTTCAGCCAATTTCCTATAATATATCTTTCAAATTCAAGTTCCATACAACACCACTTTATTCCCAACTAGGCAATTTCCCAATCCAGTACTAAAACTAAAAAAAAACAAAAGCTTGACCCTTTTTTTTTTCTTTCATCCCCCTTTTTCTCTCCTCCCCCCATCCCCTAAAATAACAAAAAAATAAAATAAAGTTCCACGTGATTGCATGCTTTAGTAAACGGCACATAGAGACTAACTTTTAGTGTGCGTGCGCGCGCCCCAAAGAAAGAAAAATTTCGTTTTTTGTTTTTGTTTTTCTCTGGATTTGGATTTGGGGTTGTTTTTGGGCAAGAAGTTTAGTAGTATGGGAGTATAATGAAAATATTTCAAATGGTGGTGGTTGGGAATGGACGTGGGGGGTAAAGGGATTGGTCCGTGGTTATGAGAAAAAAAAAAAAAAAAAGTTGGTTTGAAGGGTTTTGTCATGTAAAAATTGTAATTGTACTTTGCCGTGTGTTTGTTGATATTTTAGTGAGCTATCTAGTTATTAGTATTAATACTACTGACGATGAATTTAGTTGATATTCATCGTTGTTATTGTAAACTTATGGAGGAAACATTTCGCATTGTATTGTACGATACGATATATGCTATGACTGGTATTGTATAGATCAAGGAACGCGTAAGGTGCACAAGAACACACATCTATTTAATGATCCTTTCAAGAGAGAAAGAGGCATCACAACCATACAACAAAGACCAAATCCTTTTTACTCCATTCAGACAATTTTTTTTCATTTTTTTTCCAACATACGCAACTTACGGTTCCTGAAACAGTTCTGACATGTCCAAGCAGACTTGTGTACCAAAAACCACAGAACCTTTTGTAGTAGTGTACCTTCTGTGGAAGGAAGGCCAACTCCAAACAAAATGCCAAAAGTTTGGGAATAGGAAAGCACCTAGTTGACGTGGTGCTACGGTTTGAACGATTTTGTAAAATTAATAAAAATAATGATAATAATAATAAGCAGTTGGATAGTAAAGTGGTAGTGGCTTTTGGTACTTTGTGATGAAAGTTAAAGGTAATTTAGTCAATTACTCAGAGAGGATAAAAAAAGAGTAACAAACTGACAAAATAAGTTTTCATATTCATTTCATATTCATTTCATATTCATTTCATTTCATTTCATTTTCATATCATAAAAAGCTCACAACTTGTATATTATTATACAAGCTTTCTGGTAAAAGGTGTGATGGTGGTTACATTTGCAAAACTAATCCGCACCAGATCATAATATAATGAACTACAGTAGTTGATGTGTTTGTTCGGGTAGCATTTTGTGTATATTGTACAATTTTCTTTCTTTTCGGAAAGTCAGTTCAATGATGTGAATACAGTTTCTGAAGTATATCCAAGTATATAATTGAACTGTACAAAAAAAGGACTTTCACTGGTCGGAGGGTGTGGTCAATCATGTTGAAATAGGTCATCAATACCGCGGGATGCCCAAATAAAAGTAAAGTCGCACGTAAATTTACAAACAAACAAAAAAGGTTTTGGTAACAAAACTTATCTACATCTACCCGTCATCCCGTTCGAAAGTCATGATATATGGGTATAAGCTGTCAGAACACAAAAAACTCGGTAAATCATTCATCACCAAAAGAATTCCAAGTTTCATACACAACGATATATTATACCAATAAAATATTATAGAAAATAAGTTTATTGGCTAAGTTTCCAACCAAACATAGAATGAACTTGCTTTATCCGTTCATCACTCTACAATAGTTGTATGAATGGGACCAGCTATGATGGTCTCAGCGGTCGCCCTTCCTGACCGATACGAACTAAGTTTCCCACCAACCCCGTTCCACCCACTTACAAAATGTCCAAGGTCAGTTTACTTACTGTGATCAAGTAGGAAGTTCGATATTAAACCCATGGATTGAAACCTCAATTAGATAGACGTAGTTATCATTATAAGAAGATAATATAAATCGATTTAACTAATCGGGGGTTGAAGATGATCTCGATGTTCAACTTGAAGTTCTCCAGTCTACTCGAATCATACAATGAAAATTCTCCCTTTTATATTACTTTGTTGTTTTCCACAGTTACCCTGATTTCATGGCTTTCTTTGGAATCATACTCGTCGAGGTCTTCTATGGTCCTCAGCCAGTGTTACCT